>JAOUQV010000031.1:1968018-1985771 GCA_028565295.1 Aspidoras spilotus | reverse complement strand
AATCCCTCTGACCACTGTGCAAGACTTGTATGTGTCATTCCCAAGATGAATTGACGCTGTATTGGCCGCAAAAGGAGACGCTACTCCATACTAATCAATTACTGTGGTCTAAAACCAGGTGTTTCAGTTTCATTGTCTAACCCCTGTAAATTTTAATGATTTTAATACCACTGTATGTAAATAGATGGATAGATAGGAGTGTAAATACGCTTGTTTTTTGCACGTGTTTATTATGTTTTATATCACAAACTATTAATATAAATCTTCTTTGTCTTTCGGGTTCTCCCTTCATCCCGGGTAAATCATCACTGAAGAACTCGCATCATTGATTTGGCAAACGGTTTACGCCGGATGCCCTTCCTGACGCAACCCTTGCCATTTACCGGGCTTGGAACCGACACTAGAAATACACTGGCTTGTGCTCTCTGCTGGCTGGTTTACAAAATAATAATATAAATAATAATAATAAAAATAATGATGATGATGGTGATGATGATGATGATGCTGATGATGATGTGTTTAATATACATACAAAGAATAGAGTTAAATATAAATTAGCTAATGGATAAATGATACTGTCCTAATTGCGTTCATTTCCCATACAGTACTACTCACTGTTCTCACTGTTCCCCGTAATGACTCCCCCGGCCCAAAAATCTACAGCATGCAAACAGGAATGTGGCAAGAAAGCACATGGCATTGCTGATTTGCCCAAACAGAGCAGATCCACATCTATTAACAGAAGGGAAGACATGCAGGAGGGCACAGGATGTTTCAGGAGGGGCAGGTGATAAATGTGGGGCGTGACCATCGATGATGAGCCTGTTATTGTTCTCCAGATCAAGCCAGCCCTCTTTCTCTCTCTCTCTCACTCAGCGAGTGTGTGTGTGTGAGCTGTGGGTGTTTATGAAAGGGGAATTAGGTGGGCGCCTGTGTTTAATCATTATGAAGTGGGAGAGGGGTGACCTACCAGCTGAGTCCAGCGCTGCTCTAGTGCACACTGGGTGGAAAACAAATGCCCTCAGGCACATGTGAGCTCACACACCGACACACACACACACACAAAGAGGGTTAACACTGGCTCCATTTCATGAGTCAACTGTGAGAGTGAAATTGACAAACAGTTACTCTAGGGGGACAAACAAAGGCGACTGGTCTTGTAATATGCAAGCAAACACCTTTGTGTATTGGGGGAGCGTTACACTTATTTTTCCCATGATTCTCCAAATCTAATAGTAACATCATCATCATCATCATCATCATAACCAATGTATTTATATTGGTCACTGCAGTCAGAATCCCGGTATTGATCTTGTACTTAATATAAATTTCATTATCACACACATACATAACGTACTAGACTATAAACCCACCAGCCACTTTATTAGGTACAACCTGTTCAATTGCTTATAAACACAAATATCTAATCAGCCAATCACGTGACAGGAACTGTGCATTTAGGAACGTAGTGTAGTTGTGGTAAATACAACTTTCCGAAGTGCAAACCAAGCATCGGAATGGGGAATAACAATGATTTAAGTGACATGGCATTGTTGTTGGTGCCAGGCGGGCTGGTATAATCTACTGGGATTTTCACACATGACCATCTGTAGGGTTTACAGAGAATGGTCAGAAAAAGAGAATATATCCAGTGAGCAGAAGTTGTGTGTGGACGAAAATGCCTTGTTGATATCAGTGAGAGGTCAGAGGAGAATGGACAGACTGGTTCGAGATGATAGTAAGGGGGTAATATACACTACATATCTTATACTAGCAAGGTATACCTAAAAAAGTAGCTAGTGGGTGTATGCATACTGTTATATATATATATATAAATGGTTAGCCGTGGCTAACCATCCTGTTGATGGTTTTAATGGTGGTATTAGCATGAAAGTCGAACACAGATGCCAACATTACGAGCTATAAGTAAACTGAGCAACATTGTCTATGGACACATAGTTAAATCCTAGAGACATGGTGCCAGTGTCTCAGCAACAACTGCACTTGGCTGATCCTGTGCCCTGATGTCACCTGGCATCAAAGGTGGAGGAACTACCCACAAAACACCCGGACATTTGTGGTTGAGAGGTGAGCGTCAAACTAGCTAGACAAACCGATGGAGCTGCTGCAGTGGGCATAGCTCGAGATGAGTATGGGAGGTTCGCCACCTTGTGGATTCTTGTGAACCAAATAAATGATATCCAGGTGTTCCTAATCCAGTGATCATCTAGTGTACTCTATATTGCAATAAATAATAAATGATGTGCTAATATCGTGAATTTTACTGAATAATAATAATAATAACAATAATAATAATAGATACATACAAAAACTTCCATTTGAATTACATTAGACTCCAGACACTGATCCAATCAGCTCATCTGGTGCAAGTAAGAATTGTCTGTGCCCTAGTCTAACTCCAGGATGAGATCTCAGTATCAGCGAGAGAGGTCTCAGCCGGGAGGTCTACTCCAAATCAATAGCCCAACATCATGGGCTATAAGGATCCATCAGAGACACTGCTCGGATTCCCTCATACACTCTTAGCATAAAGGGTTCTTTGGCTTGTAACAATAGTGGACCGTGTTCTGTAAAGAAGCCTTTACTGGGCAGCCATGGCCTAAAGGTCAGATAAGAGGGTTTGGGACCAAAAGGTTGCCGGTTTGATCCCTGCTCTGGCAAGTAACATGCATGGCTGACGTGACATTGAGCAAGGCACCTAAACCACAAGTGGTCTCTGGATGTTTCAGTATTGGGGTTGCCCACTTCTCTGGGGGTGTGCTCTGGGTGTGCAACTGGATTGGTTAAATGATGTCTGACATGTCCATATTTTTGGACATATGGAACTAATTATTCTTATTAATTATTATTATTATTTATTATTGTTCTTGTTGTTGTAATTAATTATTAAAAGTATGAGTAAGAAGAAGAAGAAGAAGGTCCTGCATAGATTATGCAGATAATGGATGGATGGATGGATGGATGGATAAGAAGATCATATTAGCCTACTCTTGCTGTATAATAATAATAATTATTATTATTTATTATTGTTTTTGTTGTTGTTATTAATTATTAAAAGTAGAAGTTAAAAGAAGAAGGTCCTGCGCATAGGTAATGGATGAATGGATGGATAGATGGATGGATGGATGGATAAGAAGATCATATTAGCCTACTCTTGCTGTATAATAATAATTATTATTATATGATAAAAATTAATCAATATTTTAAAACTCCTCCTCCTCCTCCTCCTCCTCCTCTGACCACCAATGCCATCAACTGCAGTATTATTAGAAAGGCAAATGCAGAAGAAATCATTTAGACATTCTAAGGGTTCAAAGCCTCAGCTAAGAACTCATAAAAAAAACTTTTTTACTGATGTACTCGGTCCACTGGGCAGATTATGTTCAACATCAGTGCAATTAGCAAAGGCTTGCTGTAAAACTAGCCCTGACATCATATAAGCAACTTCTTCACGCGAGGTGATCAGCTTTACACTTGCATGCTCGTGATTATCCTAAATCACTGTCTCAGCGGAAGCAGACCTGGAGAAGTGCTTGGACATGCGCGGTATAAACCCGTCTTAACTCCGCCCCTCTTTTTTTTCGGACAAGCTTGCATTTTAATTCAGTGCACTTATTTCACCATCGATCCTCGGTAATGCTGAATCAATGTCCATCTTGTTACCTGGAGCAGAGCCGTGTAATACAGTGATATCCCCTTCCAAAGGAACCCCGCGCCTGTCGCATACAGGACTTTGCTTTAAATCAATATATGTTCCTCTAGACAGAGAGACAGAGACACAGAGAGAGAGAGAGAGAGAGACACAGAGAGAGAGAGAGAGCGAGTCGGGTGTTTACTATGTAAACACAAATGTGACGGATACTCACGTGAGGAATATTGATGATATTGTATTGAAACAATAAGTGTTGAACGTGTGTGTGTGCCCTAGCATGGAGTGGCGCCCGGACTAGTGTTGTTCCTGCCCTCGGCTGTCCCGCGACCCCGTGTGGATTAAACGGAAGATAATGAATGAACTTGTGGGTCGACCTTATTTGATTCATTAGGACATGTTGACAAAACAAAGTGGCGAACATCCTTACACGGGGATACCCATGACCATGGCAGCAGCTTCATCAGTGAACATCTCCAATCCCACGTGACCGGGCTTCTGTACTGATTATTCTAAGTATGGGAATTTCAGCTGTTCGTGCATTTCTGCTGTATGTGCAGTAGACAGTTCAACACCTTATATGTATGACCTTATATGACAGGGGCACTTCATCCGGGTCACACTGTATTACACGTGCCAGATGTTCACATTATTAACTTTTTTATTTCTATTATTTCTAAGCGTCTCTGTTGTGAAATATACTTAATATTCTGTCCATTAGTGTGTTTTGCTGTTGCTTCTGTATTGTCCCTTGCAAGTTGTATTTTAGAAATTCTTATTTTATATTAAATCCACAGGCATCCTGAAATAAATTATAGCACGAGCTATATCTAATATTTTAGCCGATTTTATTATAGAAAAGTAAAACAAACTCTTGTGAATAAGGAAGTGTCCAAACTTTGGACAAATTCATTCATTCATTCATTCATTCTTCCGCTTAATCCACTTGGTACCCACCCTAGACATGCCACTTCATCCTAGAACACAAACACAGCCACACATACGTTCACACACTAATGTCCACTTTAGAGACGCGAATTCACCTGAAATTCATGACTTAAACCAGAGAAACCGGAGAAAACCAGAGCGAACACGGGGAGAAACATGCGCTCAGAAATTTACCAGGTCGCACAACACAGGCCACACCCCGCTGGCCACACCCTGTTGGTCAACAGCGACAATTTAAAGTGATCCGGGACACTAACGCCTCGTGCACGCGGTGACACACAACGATAACCTAAACGAGCTTTCCAGAACTCTCCCTAAATGTTTTCTTGATGTCTAGGGTCAGTCGGTGCATCACGCAAACCACGAGTATCGAGGCAGAACTGTGTGACGTGATGGGGTTAAGAAAATGGCTGTGGGCTGCAGAGGCAAGCTTAAATATAAGCCACCTGTAGATGTGAGACACGGTCACGGTGTTTTAAAGAGGGAGTAAAACCAGAAGACTCTCCTTCTGCAAATTTGCTCTCGCGCAGAAATAAGAATTTCTCGGAGCTCTTTCAATAAAGTAGCACCTCACTGACTGTTTGCGCGTGTGGAGAGGAGAATATACAGTATTTCCACAGTAAAGCTAGAGTATATCTTTAGCTGCTGTGTGTTATGGGCGGCTCTGGTGTAGGATCATTTAAATAAAAGCAAACTTCTAAGTTATTGCATCAATACTGTAGAATGTATAGAACGCATTCATTAGCATATGTAGTGCTTGCACGAGGAAGGGGGCGTGCGGTTGTACAGCCTGCAATGCTGTCGCCTTACAGCAAAAAAGGACCCAAGTTCTATCCCCAGGTGGGACTACCTATGTAGAGTTCTATTACAAGTTCTCCCCGGGTTTGTCTCGGGTTGCTCCCGTTTCCTCCTACATTGCAAAGACAGGCATGTTAGGTGAATTTATGTCTTTAAAGTAGCCCTTATATAGAGAGTGTGTGTGTGTGTGTCTGCACTAGGATAGAGTGGCCCTGTAGAGTTGTACTTGCATTTGCGCGCAGAGTTGCCGGGTGGGCACCGCGACCCCGTGTGGATTCGGCGGAGAGAATGATTGCTTGCACGTGCTTTCATTTTCTTGTTTATACTACAGTAAGTGTGGGGCTTCGCCTGAGCCCCATGCAACCGATATTCATCCCGATTGTTATCAATAATCTAACCGCGAGAAGAAGAAAAAAAATCGAATAATATTAAAATTCGTAATTAAATAAATAAATAAAAATAAGAAGAAGATAATACACATTTTAATGCGTGAATTAATTATAATTTCAATTGTAATTTAAAATGAATCCGTGTCTGGAAATGGGTTAGTTTACAGTCAGGCTGTAATCTCTTATCTGCTCTTATCTGGTACAAAAAAAACATGGCACTAGTAGAGAGCTAGAAAGTAAAAAAAATAATAATAATAAAAATTATTATTTATAAAATAGTAATAAAGTAATAAAGCTGAAAATCATAGAGAATGGAACGTGTCTGAAACGTGCAGTTACTGCAGTAATCATGCATTCACACAGCGACAGATCCGGATTCCTTAACACACTTTGTTCGTGGCTTATTCTGGATAAACTGCAATGGGAATTGCTGGGATTGAACAGATACTTCACACATGGCAAATTAAAAGTGTATTAATGTGTGTGATAGGCAACATTGCAGAGAGTCAGAGAGAGAGAGAGGAAGAGAGAGAGGAGGAGAGAGAGAGCCAGCCCCTGGTCGACATTTAAATGCATGATATTTAATCAGTATGTAAAAGTTCAGGTCTATAAATGTGTAATCGAGTTGATAACCAAATATCTCCATCATTCCCCTTAATGAATCCTTAGCAGAAAAAAAAACAAAGCTCTCAAAGCTGTGTTTATTTTATTTTTTTATTTTATTTTATTGTATTTTTCTTTTTTTTTTTGCTTTTCCCCTTTTCACTCCAGTCTCCCGTTGGAGATAATCAAATAAAAGTCTGTTTGCCAAAGCAGTTAAAGAAAATGAGATTTGAGAGAGTCCCTTCACTTTCTCTCTCTCCCCCTCTCTCTATACCCACACACACACACACACATTTCTCCTCCCCTGCCCTAAACAGCTTTTTACACATCAAGGCCCATTAATTGTGTTTTCGTTTGAAATCCTTTGTCACTGCAATTAACCGATTTGGATAAGAGGTATAAGCGACTTCCATGTGTGATAAGGTGTGTGTGTGAGACATGTTTTTTGTCGCCTAGGTTTTGTAAAGCAGATTTTAAGAGTGTCGTAAGTAGAGCCTTCGTTTCAAGCCTTTGAGAGTGATATATATTTTTTGATGTTGGGTGGGAGGGCGTGGGGGGGCGCGGGGGGGGTAATTGTGTATTGTGCAAAGAAAACTGCGGGTCTTTTTGTTTATTTGGATGTTTGTTGGAAGATGGAGGAATGGTACTTCACTTCCTTTGAGGATATTATCCATCTAAAAGACCACGAGACAGACGCATTTATACCCGAACACTGAATTACACGCTACAGACGTTTCGGTTATTTATCTGGAATTTCAGAAAATATTAAAATAAATAAATAAAACGGCTGTAGAGTGTATTTCAATGTTCACGTGTAAACCACGTTATTTCTAAAGAGACTTTAAATATATATATGTTTTCATTATTATTATTATTATTATTAATTATTATTATTATTACCATCATAATGAGTCTAAGATCAGATGGGGCCCAAGGCAAAAATTCACAGGGGACCCCCTTCCACCAGCATTCATCACTATTGTGTTATAAATATTCTGTCAACAATAAAAATGCTAAATGCAAATATTTGTAAAATTATTTCGAAAAGTTCACATTTCTATTATTATTTTAAAAAGTGTGTTATTTAAAAATATTAATTAAAAACCAATAAAATAAAAAAAAATATATATATTTATATATAAAAATAAAAGTGGTTACGATTTAACACACTCACAATATTTTTTTAATGGTGTACAGTATAAAGTTTGTCAGTACTTGGAGGAGCCCCCCTGGTGGTAAGCATCTCCTCTGATTATTATTAATAATAATAATAATAATAACAGTGTGTGTATTCGTTTCCACAGCACTGGGGTGAAACCAAAACACTCTCTAGTCACCGCGCGTTAATTAAACGAATTGATCTTTTATCGACTCCATAATAAACACACAGTGTTAAGCGGCAGGAGGCACTCAGAAGGCAGGTCGCCTTAATGCTTTTATGGCCTCGCCAGTTTCCCGAGTTGGTGTGAAAGAACGTGTGAAGTTAGCCCATGTGCACGTGTTTGTATTGGGGCAATAAATCAGCGACGGTGCTTGTGGCCCTTGAGGATCCCGAGGAGGAAAGACGTGTTGTCCACGGGCTTGAGGTGCTGTCGGGCGGCTAGAGCGACCAATGCGCACCGCTGACTATCCGGAGCTTCGGGTGTATACAGTGCGTTATCAACGTATACACTTAATGCACAGAGGAACTTACGTTACATGTATGACAGTGGATTTAATCCAGAAATTTAATATAATGCTATAAAATATAAAATAATTGACTCTCTGTGCCAGATGGCTTTTTTTAGACTAATTTCCATCGTTCCATACACATGACTAGATACTGCTGGTTATAATTATTAAGACTAATCCGGAATGCTTGTTGACGACATGCCTGGACATGGTAAAAAAAAAAAAGACTGGATATGTGGTGTGAATGAGGACATTATAGAGCTACAAATTACATCGCAGTTTCTGCTACGATTTACACAATAATCATCACCATTCCTCCAAAAAGCAGATTGCGCGTGTTTAATGGTGTGCACGGGATTCCTGGAAGTCATCTTTTTTTATCTTAATACATCTGAGGTTTTATCATATCGTGCAGAGGCTTAGTAGAAACAGAAGGGTACGATGATACAAAATTCACCGATGTGTCCATGACATGTATTTTATCTCATGGTTCAAGGAATTTTAATTCACATCGTGCTGTTTAGTTTTAATCCGCATTATTTACCGGAGGCTTGGAAGAGAAGCAAAGCCATGATTAGTGGGGCAATACTTGATCAAGATCAAAAAATAAAATAAAATCACACAGGGATGCAGACAAGAGCGTCAGTGATTATGTTTCAGAAAATCAAAGCAGCTTTAGACATTAGGCTATATATTATTATTAATAATAATAATTATTATTATTATTATCGAGATATTTTCTCAAATTGTTCAGCCAACAGCATGGTCAAACTCTACAATTCACAAGAGTGTGGTTTAGAAAAGCTGCCATTGCAGACGCGCTCACGGCGCAGGCGCTAATCGCTGGACGACTTCATTCTTGTCAACTTACTCTCTGAAGTTAGAGTAAAACTTGTCATCATGGCCGGATGTTTGAAGTAAAATCTGTAAGCGGACATCGAATATCCCGTTTAACGTTTAATTAGATTACAGTTTTAAGGGTAAAATCTAATGTATATATTAGTATAGAGTTTGTTTCCACCGCGTTAAAAACTCCCGTAGTAACAGTGCAATGTTAATTCCTTCAGAAAGAAGATGGCTCTCCTATAGAAATAAATATAAACTGTAAATAAATACATAATGAAACAATAAAAACAAGAAAAAATACGAGAGAGAGAGAGAGAAAAAAGAGAGAGAGATAGGGAGAGAAATAGCCCGAGAAACAGGCGAAGGGCTGAAACGGAGGACAAATTACAAATGAAATGATTGGCGAGCCATAAAATGAGATTTGAAACTCTTTCAAATAAGAGATCGCGACGTCAGAACACTTATCCTTACGGAATAGAGCGGCATGAGAGATAAAAGCGCCGAAGAGAGAGAGGGAGAGAGAGCGAGAGAGCGAGGGGGGAGACTTGAGAAATAGGAGGAGCTTCTGCTCGACTAGAAATGTCAATCAGAGCAAAAGGCGTCCCAATAATCTACAGCAATCTGTAAGGACCTGACCTTAGTCCATTCAGATCAATAGGGAAGCGAGGGAGGAAGGCGGCCGGCGGATCGGTTACGCGCGGCCCGTTTTCAGAGGAAATATAGACTTCCCTTCCACTTCTGTGCTCACTGTACACTGGATATCGTAGCGCGCACCGAGAAAGCGATTTGTGTGCGCGTGTGTGCTTGGGTGTGCGTGTATGCGATTCTAGCAGACTGTTGTTGGGTGATTCCCCCCTTTGTTCCCCAACTACAATGTCTTTCCCACAGTTGGGATACCAGTACATCCGACCGATATACCAGCAAGAGCGTCAAGGGCTCGGCAGCGCGCGCAGTGGGAGCGAGCTCAGCCCGTCCGGCGCGCTCTCCAACGTTCTCTCCAGCATGTACGGATCACCTTTCACCGCAGCACACACCTACGGAGCTTTTCTTCCATATTCAAACGACCTGTCCATTTTCAGTCAGTTGGTGAGTTATCCTCTCATGCAAACTTCACGTAAATCTTCTTTTCATGTCTTCTTGCTCTTCTTCCTCTTTGCATGCTGTTAAATCTGTTCTTTTAAATGTGTTTCAACATAAAAAAAAAAAAAAAAAAAGATCCTGCAGCTTGTAGCTGGGTTTTGCAAGATACTAGTGAACTTTGCTGTTGACTCCGTTTGGTAAATACAAAATGAAGCGAAAAGTTTTAGTTGTAACTAATTAACCAGTAGTACTTTTCTATATAGAAACAGGCCCGTGTGTCAAAAGTGATAATATATGGATATGATAATTAAGGAAGTTCTGTGGCCAAAATATTAGAGTATTATTAGTAAGAAAAAAATATATATATATAGTTTATTTATATAAATCATCCATAATTCTCTGAACTTTCTTGTGCGCATGCAGGGTTAGCTGTCATTTTTATTATTTTTTTACATATATTGATAACTATCCATACCTTTCTGTAAGCTACACATTACATTTAGATTAATTTGAGGTCATAGCAATAGAAATTATTATTTGTTGCAATACTCGGCATAAATTCCCTCGTGCTCGTTTCACATTATAAAATTATGGTGTTTATGTTTCAGGGAGCTCAGTATGAATTAAAAGACAGTCCAGGGGTCCAACACCCGGCGTTTGCCCATCCTCACCCGGCTTTTTACCCCTACGGCCAGTACCAGTTCGGAGACCCGTCAAGACCCAAAAATGCCACCAGGGAGAGCACAAGCACGCTGAAGGCCTGGCTTAGCGAGCACCGCAAGAACCCCTATCCCACCAAGGGCGAGAAGATCATGCTGGCCATCATCACCAAGATGACCCTCACCCAGGTGTCCACATGGTTCGCGAATGCACGAAGGAGACTGAAGAAAGAGAACAAGATGACCTGGACGCCGCGCAATCGCACGGATGAAGAAGGTAATGTGTACAGCAGCGACCACGAAGGCGAAGATGGCGACAAGCGCGACGATGATGAAGAGATCGACCTAGAGAACATCGACACGGAACACATCGAGAGCAAGGACGAGCTGGACGATCAGGACGAGCTCCACTCGGACTCCAAGCTGGACGCCAGCTGCGACTCGGAAATCTCGGACGGCTATGAGGATTTACATGGGCCCGAGCCGAAGCTTCTAAGAGTCGTGGCCCAAGAGAGCAAAGACGCGCACACGGATGCAGACGCACAGCGGTCCGATCACTTCCACCGCCACCTCCATCACCACCATCACCATCACCTTCCTCATTCATTAAATCTCAAAACACAGCCCCCTGGCAGCGAGCAAATCAAGCACAGCCCGGTGCCCAACTCCCTTCCCGCTGAGAACAACGCAGCCCCGGTGCAAAAACCTAAGATCTGGTCCTTGGCAGAGACAGCCACAAGCCCGGACAATCCCCGCAAATCTCCACTAGTGAACGGGAACTCCCAGGCAGTTATGCCCCCTCATAGACTCGTTTCATGTCCGGTAGGAAAACTGCAGAACTGGACGAGCCGTGCGTTCTCAGCGCACCAGCTCGCGCTGCTAAACTCCAATCACTATTTAGGACTGGCCAATCAGGCTTCAGCCAACGGGCTCGCACTCTACGCCGGCAACAGGCACACGGAAGAGCGCAGTGTGAACTCAGAGACTGCGCACACAGGTACATCACATCCCCCTCACTGAGTGTGTGCCCACATTTCAAAACTCTTCCTGAAAACCTTGCTCACGAACACTGTTTTCCTTTTCCAACCCATTGCTTATAGATATATAAATATTTTTTCCTCTTGTTGTTCTACAAAACTCGGTGTTTTCAACGATTTAAAAAGCTAAATACACAGAAGGAGCATGTACATTTCACAGAGACGACAACAAAACTCCGTAGATTAAAAAAAAAAAAAAAAACTCTAGTGGTGTGAAAATGTTCATTCAACGTCTACATACAATACTGTGTCCGGGTTCCATATTTGATTGACACTGCTGTTATTTCAGAGAGATCTAGTGCCTTGGGAAGCAGATAGAAGTAATAAACTAAAACAACCCGTACCATTTATAGACCACTTCTTGTTCATTTCATTTTCAAACTCATAAAAAAAATACATTTTATTTCTTTTACGTAGTGTATTGAAGTGTGTTTCCACCCGATTTCCGTTTTGTTTTTCTCCTGAGTGTAGCTGAACTATCCACTGTCAAAAAGAGGGTTCGAACTCCCAAACGCGTTGCATGGCAATAATTCAAACGAAACAAAAACAGGCTACAAAAAAAAAACAAAAAAAAAAAAAACAATTACTCAATAACAACTGGCATCATTTCGGATATTTAAAAACTTTCCACTTTATTGTTCCAAATCTTCTCAAACTTTCCCCCCCAAAATGTCTCTGCGGCACCAGGACCAACCTGCAGCTGCCATTTTTTTTTTAAATCCAACCCTTTCTATTTCCGTTTCCTCTCAGAGACTCTTTTTTTATATAAATCTCAATTTAAACATGTCGTAAGGAATGTACAAAACGAACACACCCTGTGTACTTACATTGTAAGCATGTCCTTGTGTATAATTGCTAATGCAATGCTGTATAACTTGTAGTCTGTGAGTTACTTTCCCCCCTCTTTTTTTCTCTTTTGTTTTTATTTTATTTTTTTTGGTGAAAAATCGATATTTCAATGTTTTGTATATACAACGTAATGAAAATGTACATACTTGTGATCCAAAATTGTACAAGAAAGTCTATATTTTGGCTAATAAATGAACTGCGGCAAATTAAACTACAAGAAATCTAATGTTTTTTATAAAATTGTGTATATATATAATTTTTTTAATCATCTAGGAATATTATTGCTGTAATAAAGGAGGTGGGAATATTATTTAAACAGTGTTTAAAATGAAATGTGATGAGGGATCCTTTTTTTTTAAGATGATCAGGAGTGTTTAATTGGATTGGGGTTGCGGGGAAAAGCCATATTGTCTAAAATGGGGATTGGCTGCGCTTTTTAGTATTTTAATTTTTTTTTGTGCACTTCTCTTGAGGGAACGTCAGAAGAGCTGAGGCTTAGAACGAATTTAAAACGTTTTTCAGTTTCAGGGCCTCGACTGTAATTAGCTCCTTCTTGAATCGCATATTTTGATATTAATGGAGGGGGATTATCCTCATCGAGGCGTAACAGCCAATACGAAATGAAGAATTATTTCGTTTTTATTGCCTGGAGATCGCATACGACTCAATTTGGCTGAAATGAGAATTGATTCTTAAACGCCGCATCAATGTTTTTATACTTTAAAAAAAAATCTGTTTTAAAGAAAATAACTGTGTGTTGATCTGAGCTCACATGAAATATCCTATATCTCCTATATATTTAATATATATATTAATACATAATGAATTTCAATCACACACCAATGCCGCGCTGCTCGCCATATGCACACGACAGAGAGAGAAATAATTTATTTATGTTTACACCCCCCCCTCCTTCTCTCATTCTCATCCATTTGCATTGCAGCTTTTGTTCCAGGTCTGGGAACAAGCTGGGAACGTTGGAGTTGGAGCTCCCTCTACAGACTCTTACATTCATCCCTGCTCCACGTTTTCGGGACGCAGTGGAAATGAACGCGTATTTAAAAATACATTCAGTTTAATTTTAATAATTTATTTATTTTCCTCGTTACTGAAGATAACACATTTTAGCATTTGACACACACACACACGTGAAACAGACTATAATCTTTAAAGCAACCATATAAAAATAATAATAATGATGATAAAAATAATAATAAAAGAAATAGCAAAACAACAAAAATGATAACTAGTATATTAACTACAAAATATATACACTAGTTAAATGGGTACCTTAAATTTGACGTGAACCTTGTTGTTGTTCAACATTAAACTGTGGGTTGATGTATTTAAACTTTAAATAATGCTAAGTTAAGATAAATTAAATAAAGTAGATAAATAACTCAAGTTAAGTGAAGACTTTATATTTATAATTGTAAAATAACTACTTGCTTTTTTTTATTTACAACGTTTTTTTAAAACAAATCCAAATATTATTTTAATTTTTCTAAAATAAGAAAAATCCAGAGCTCACCGCCATCATTTCATCAAATCTTCCCTGTAATTTCTCACGTATTCCCAAATTCGGTTCCGTAAATTCGTAGTTCAACTGCGTATTTTACGTTAACACGTGACGATTATAAGGGTCATGAGTCAAATAAGAGCTTTATCCATGGTTAATAAATAAAGTGTTTCTTAACAGCGAATTTGTTCAATCCAGTATCTTCTGCGAACAATAAATAAAAAAACGCGTTTTATTTATTTTAAGACATTAGTTTATATTTTGGGGCAATTACACAAATTTTCCTAATCGTAAATTCAGACCACGTGATCCGGAAATACAAATAAACAGCGTTGGTTTTTTTTGTCCAATTAGCGTTGAGAATTGTAGGTGGAAGTTAGACTTATGTTAAACACGCCGAGTGTTGTGACGTAATTACCCAACATAAATTAATAAACCATTAACATGTAAATGTTTTCTTTTTAACGAAATAATAATAATAATAATAATAATAAGCAGAAAATAGTAATTATAATAAAAAATAAAATTGTACTATTATTTAGTATTTTATATATTTAATATGTATTATTATTATTATTTTATATAAATATTAGTTTGTTATTAGTGCCAGTGTTCGCTTCCTGTATAGAATCGTATGTTTCCTCACGTTTTAGAGAGGATTTGTTAATTTTATTTGACACACTTCCGCCTAAAATTATGAACCACATAACAGCACATCTGTCTGTATCTTATCGTATGTGTCGGGGAAATAGGTTTAGTACAAACAAGATGTCCTCTTTAACCAGAATTAAAGAATTAAGATGCATCTCAGGAAATGACCAGGACAGCCCTGACAACGTTGCCGTGTCTGCGTCCATTTTGTTGCTTTTCCGTATTATCTTTCCACTCAGCATTTGATGTGCATTAATGAAGAGCTGCAGGAGGAGGCTGCAGGTGGTGATCACTCGTTTATCCCGAGTTAAGTGGATGTCCTTGTGGTTAACGAGCAATAATCAACAGCGACGCCTCTTTTCAGACCAGTGCTGCGAGCAATGCTAAACACTCCAGCAGAGAGCAGCTTTTTCTCTCCAATACACCCGGGAGAATTCACAGGGGGAAATGGATATGAAGAGAGAACGGCTAACCAACACACACACACACACAGATTTGACACCTAACCATTCTAAGCCAATTATATCCTTAGAACAATCAATCTGAATGGGTTGTTTTAAATAAAACTCTGAATACTCAACATAAGAGCAGCTGTGGGAACCCCAGACCATATTGACACTCTCGAAAAGCAAATGGCGATTCACTCTATAAGACAGAGCCGAAGCCTTTTTTGTATTGCGGAGCACCACTCGGCATCAATGGCAGATGTCCATAGTTACGGCGTGTTGCAGGAAGAATGCATTGTTAAATACCAATTTGGAAAGGGGAAAAAAAAAGTGCAGCAAGAGAATGATTAAAGTGAAATCTAATCTATCTTTCTCCCCTCATCGATGCAGAGAAGGAGGACAGCCAGGGGCAACCCATGACAGGCAGAGCTGAGGCAATGGAGCCATCAGAAGCCCCGCAGATGAATGGAGAAAGACAGAGGAGTACATAAGCAGTGTTGGAAGAAGCTCGAGTCAGCTTGTGAAAAGCGAGGTTCGTCCCTGCGTTGTCCTCCTGTCCTCCCCTCATCTCCCCCTCTCTGAGACTGGACAAATGTCAGTGCCATTGTGGCCCTGCTGAGGCTTTGAAGAGCCCGATGCTCTTTGCGGAGGTCACTAATCCTTTTATGAGGCACTGCTGATTCTTAGTCCTACACCAGCACAAAAGCGCGCACACACACACACACACACACACTCTTGTTGCTCTTTTTCGCAAGCATGTTTGGTGACCTATGAGGGGACGCCAAGAATCAGGTCTGGATTACGGAACACATGTTCCATGCTGTCAGTATCAGTAAAGCTACAGGCTGTTCAAATACATCCGCACCTCCAGATAAGGCAAAGATCTGCACTTTCGAACCATCAATGCTTGTTTTGGATTTATTCAAACCATGAATTTTCTTAACTAGGACCATTAAAGCCTTTTATCTAAAAATGGTAGTTTCATACTGATCTAGCATACAGTCAGTCCACATGTCAGTCATGGGCTGGCTGAATAATTTTGTGTTTTGTGGTCAGAACAGACCCACTGACAAAAAAGCTCAGTACGAGTGCCATTCTCGAGGCAAGGGGAGGAGCAATGCCGATTTCATGCCTATTGTTGACCAAGTTAGAGAGAAGAATTCTACTGCAGGCCTCAAAAGGCAACAAGTGGGGGTAGAAAGAAGCAGTAGCAGAAAAAGGAGTGTAGGAGGGAAGCAAAAAAAAAGAGAGCTGAGGGGATGTAATAGGAAGAGGAGGTGAGCTTTTGCCGTTCATCCAACTGAAAGATTGTGCCTTTTTCTGCTTCCTTTGGACTCATGACAGCCAACTTACAGGGCAATTATGTAAATGGCGCTGTGAAGCGATACACACTTATTTTCTTCCTCCCCCCAAGAGCTGGAGACGTCTCCAAGCCTCTGCACCCTGCACGCTGATATGATTCTGTCTTTCCATCCATATGTCCTCCTTTCTTTTGCTTAATGTGAAAATGGTGGTCTGGTAGGAAGCACTGAAGAGACGAACGACAAGGCTGATGGAGCAAGTATTTTGACAAGAGTCACAAATAGATTGTGCCTCAAATATGTGGCGATTAGTACCATTCAGATCTTACTACACTGAACTGTGCCAAAGCCATGGAAATTAGGGCATGCATCTAAACATAAGCAAATTGAAACCTGATGCTTTTGGACTATATGAGAATAAACAAACGTCCATATGGACAGAAGGAGTGGCAGATTGGTACAACAATCTGTAAAAAATGGTCTTGTTTTGCTCGTCTTTCCATATTAGACAAACTATTTTCAGAACTATTGTCCTCTATATGGAAATAGGTATTGTAGTGTAGAGGGTAATGTTTACACATCACAGCTCTAAGCACCCTTGCTAGATCTTGAGCCCCGGAAGTAGCAGGTGCCATATTTACTCCATGATAAAGTATCCCATATTTAACAGCTTTGAATGAAAGGAGAGAATGTGACCATGGACAGATAGTTGGTGTCTGGAGGTCTGGAGCCACATTTGTGGAATGTTCCCATACCAAGGTGACACAGATGTACCAAGAGTGAGGGAATCATCAATAAACATCCAGCCAAAGTGGCATGTAGTTGATATGAAAGGAGAGCATCGAACTAGTGAGGTGAAATAGTGGGGTTGACTTGTGTGAGCCATTTTGTGGAGTGTATTCCCCAATGTTTGTTTGCTAGGCTGGGTTCCAGATCAGCCACAACCATGCGCTTCCTTAATAATGACAGTAACTAAAATAGATAAAGAAATGAATATTCTCTTTTCATTTTCTCCAATAACATCAAGCAGAAAATACTTTTCAAGCCAACGACTAAACGACAGTATATGGCCTTATCTCATATTCATAACTTACCAACAATCAACAAGCACCTGCCGAATTCTCACTGGACACATACAGGGGTTAGACAATGAAACTGAAACACCTGGTTTTAGACCACAATAAATTATTATAATTTATCCTTTTGCGGCCAATACAGCGTCAATTCGTCTTGGGAATGGCACATACAAGTCTTGCACAGTGGTCAGAGGGATTTTAAGCCATTCT
>JAOUQV010000031.1:1323327-1337263 GCA_028565295.1 Aspidoras spilotus | reverse complement strand
GAATTGACGCTGTATTGGCCGCAAAAGGAGGAACTACACCATCCTAATAAATTATTGTGGTCTAAAACCAGGTGTTTCAGTTTCATTGTCTAACCCCTGTAATTGAGCAAATAATTTAAAGTTTACAGCAATATGCTTCCTCTTGATTACGAGCACAGCCATGTTGTTGTGACGTCATGTGTTTATGTCCAAGAACTCTAGGTGGAAGGTGCAAAAGTTTCCATCTGAGAACTCGGACTTGAAACACTATTCCATTGCACTTTCCCCAGTGGACTGCAGCGTTATCACTCAATTGTCTTGCCAACAGTTACGCACTTAGAAAATTGCGAGACCACAAACTAGCATAGCAGAGGATTTAGCTTAGCTTAGCTTAGCATATCAGAATCCTACAACATATACACTCTAGTAAATGGTAGTCAAAGTTTGAACTTCCTTTTTATCTTCAGATATGCATTAATTCTTCGTGGCTTACATTTAACAGAGATGATGGTGTTCTACATTCCTTGGTTGTAACCAGTGGTTATTTGAGTTACTGTTGCCTTTCAATCAACTCGAACCAGTCTGTCCGTTCTCCTCTGACCCCTCACATCAACAGAATTTTTATCCACACACAACTGCTGCTCACTGGAAATGTTCTCTTTATTGGGACCAGTGTCTAGATCGACCTGGAGATGGTTGTGTGCAAAACTTTGAGTAGATCAACAGTTTCTGAAATTCCATCTGGTACCAACAACCATGCCACATTTAAAGTCACCTAAACCACCTTTATCCATTTACATGTGCAGTATTTAGCAAACGTCCTTGTCCAGAGCGACTTACAAAAGACAATATACGTTGAATAAATACGAATAAATAGGAAGCCAACAAGTTGTGGAATTGTGCATGTTGGTTTTTTGGGGGGGGGGGTTTAAGTAGAAAAAATGGGTTTAGTCGAGGTAAGTGTGGAATTAGTGGGTCTTTGTAGATAGCTACTGACTCTGCCGTTCGAACATTAAGGGGAATTTCATTCCACCATTTAGGAGCCAGAATGGAAAAGAGTCTAGAAGCATGCCTTCCTTGTCCCCTAAGTGATGGGGGACCCCATCTCTTTATCCCAATTCTGATGGTCAGTTTGCACTTCAGCAAGCTGTCTTGACCACGTCTACATGCTTAAATGCATTGAGTTGCATCTCTATTGCATTTCAGTACCAAATCTCCAATACCGTCTACATTACGTTACATCTATTGATTATTTATTAATAATATCAGAATGTTGCTGTAAAATGAATCCTCAATACGACACCATTACAACAGCACTATCAATGTGTGTTAACCGTTACAGATTCAGCTCAGGGGAGTAATTCCGGATGGGAATAATGAAAATAATCCCGAAGCACATCAGGAATATTTTGATAGAAACATTCTGAATCGGTTACAGGGTATAGCTCAACTATTACATCTGATTAGCTCACATCAGTATAATCACTATGTTGCTAGTTCAATAAAGATCCCTGATCATCATTCAACAGACTACAGGCTACTAAATCACATGTGGCCATTCCTGATTAAGGAAATCGCAACTTCCGATTAATGGCAGGTTAATTGCAGAGCCCTCCGCGGCCCGATCAATTTCGGAGGCGTTGCTCTGTGACCATCAGTTCTTTGCTTCTAGTGATACATGGCATGGGGCATTAGCCTCAATCGCATTGACACATCGTTTGATTGGGGGTCTGTTGTGATCTGTAAGCTGTGATCAATATACATAGAAAATATACTTAATGCCATTCAAAGTAATGACATCAGACACTTTTGATAATGTCCTTTCATCTTCCAAACCGTCTTCATTCATTCATTCATTCATTCATTCATTCGATATACCCGCTTAATCCTAGTTTAGGGTCACTGGGAAGCCGGTGCCCAAGTGAGGACAGAACCGACTCTAGACAGGGTGGTAATCTATCATAGGTGGCGCACACACACATTGACATTTACATACTGGACAGGAACAGGAAATTCCGAGACACCTATCATGCATGTCTTTGGATTGCCAGGATTGGATTGGAACTGGAGTACCTGGAGAAAACCCACGCGAACACAGGGAGAACATGCAAACTCCACACAGAGTGCCAGAGCACTATCCACCCCGCCGTGCTGCATTGCCTCAGATTCTTCATCACACAGGTTTAAATCTGAGACTCTAAATGTTTTCCGCATGTCAGACTCGATATTGAGTTAAATTCCATCATGGCGGCTTGGAAAGCTACCCAAGCTGCCAACCAACCATGTCTATGGGTTTACAACAAGTATGTTGTCACATGTTGCTAATTACTGTGCTAATTTATTTTTTATTGTTTATTAGCATCAAGTTACCCCTTAATACACTTCCCAGTGTGTGAATGTGTGCACGACTGTGAGTGTGTGTGCCATATGATGGATTGGCGCTTTGTCTAAGGTTGTTCCTGCCCTTGCGCCCAGAGTTGCCTAATGGGCACCTGGGTGAATTAAGCAAAAGAATATGAATTAATGGATGTTTTACAATGCCAGCAGCATGATGATACACTGGGTAGAGCTGTTGCCTTACAGCAAGTAGGACCCGGGTTTTAATCCTCCGATTGGACAATATTGGAAATTTCCCTGTGGAGTTTGCATATTGTCCCTGTGTTTGTACAGGGTTTCTGAGGTTTCCTGTTATTGCACCAAGAGTTGGCGGGTGGGCACCGACAGGTGGGCACTGACCGGCCCATGACCCTGCGTGGGTTAAGCATTAGATAATGGCTGTAAGGAATTAGTATTTGTGCATTAATTGCAGTAATATTAATAACAGTTGTTAATAACATTATGTCTGTAATTATTATTATTCACTGTAATCGGAAAAGACTCTTGAGTAACGTTCAGCTCTTCAATGTTGCCTTTGCCCCGGTGTGAGTTGTAATGTGGCTGTAATGGACACCGGGGGACCGGGCTGCTGTCATGCCCCATCGCTCTACAGGTGGCTGGGGTGGCGAGCGAGAGGAAATGGGATCTTTACAGCCAATTTGAGCTGAAGTGAGTTTGCGTTTACATGGAGGATATCCCCTGACCTCTCCGTAATGACTCCCAGACTACAGGTGGGCTCACTCTAGTGTGGCAGTGATGGACTGCATAAGCACACATTCAATCACACTCCTACAGACCATTCCACACACACACACACACACAATTTCACAAACTGGGAATGAGGAAGAGAAACAATAGTAATAGTTTGTTTAACTTTTAGAATTTTTTTTCCAGAAAATTAGCACGATGTGATAAAATATACCTGGCATATATATGTCATGCCATGTCATGCGCCGCAGTGACAAATGAATCTCTAGCTTCTGTCTGTTACTTGGCAACAGATACAGTGTTTGATTCTTTATTCATATTGTCCATATTTATACAAATATTTTTAAATGACCACATATACACCATATATTAGGCAGGTCATTTAATTACTGACACCTACACTTAATTATTCATGGCATACCATGAATCAGGGGGCAGCCATGGACTAATGGATAGGGTAGAGGGCACTCCACATGGGTAAAATGCAGAGAAAGGATTTCCCTATGCGGGGAACAATAGAGCATCTATTATTATTATTATTATTATTATACTTTCAACACAGATGGCATTCTGCATTCCTCGGTTGTAACGAGTGGTTATTCGAGTTATCTTGAACCAGTCTGTCCATTCTCTTCTGACCTCTCACATCAACAACGTGTTTTTTTGTCTTCACAACTGTCCCTCACTGGATAATTCCCCTTTTTCTGACCATTCTCTGTAAACCCTAGTGATCCCAGTAGACCAGCTAGCCTGGCACTAACAACCATGCCACGTTCAAAGACGTTTAGGGAAAGATGTCTTGACCACCTCTTTATGCCTAAATGCATTGGTGCAAGGGCAGTAGTAGTGCTGTTGCCTAACAGCGAGAAGGACCCGGGTTCGATCCCCAGTTGGGGCAACCTGGGAAATATCTGTGTGGAATTTGCATGTTCTCCGTGTGTTCACATAGGTTTTCTCCGGGTGCTCCGGTTTCATCCCCCGTTCCAAAGACATGCATGCTAGGTTAATTAGTGTCTCTAAAATGGCCCTTAGTGTGTGAATGTGTGTGTGTGAATGTGTGTGTGTGTCTGCCCTTATGATTGCATGGCGCCTTGTCTAGGGTTGTTCCAGACCTTGCACACAAGGTTGTCAGGTGGGCACCGGCTGGCCTGTGGCCCCTTATAGATAAAGCTGAAATGAATGAATGGATGAATAATGTTTTTTAGTGACATCTTAATGACTCTCAAGGACACGAGGACATTTTTGTGGGTCTTTATAAATAATGTGCTGGAAAAAAAATGTGCTCTTTCATTAAAGAAGTTTAAGTTTTTTGTGTGTGTGTTTGTGTGTGTTGTGTGTTTCTGTGTGTGTGTGTGTGTGTGTGTGTGTGTATGTATGTACTGCCTTATTTCTTATTTCTTTTAATATGAGGACATTTTTGGTCTTAACTAGTTGTAAACTGATTCCGAACTGATTTTTAAACTCTCGACCACAAGGCCCTCACAATCACTCGATAACTCTAACCCTCACCCTGTTGGCACAACGTGGGTAATGTGCCCTAATTATCACACTTCTTAGCATTGACTGCTAACCGAACTCCCACGTTGAAAATTGTTAGCCCTGAGTCGCAACAAGCAAATTTTCGACTCTTTATGTAGTTACACAAGTGCTAATTACAGGAAATGTCCATAATAAACATGTCTTTATTCGAGCTAAGCTATTCTGTGCTAGCTGCTAATCTAAATGCTAGTGGCGGTTGTTTATTTATTCTCGTCTTCTTTTGTCTTTCATCCTACAACTTCAAGTTCACATTTCCGATCTCTCATCACCTCGATGTTCTCATGTGTGTGCCATGTGGCTAAGACTCAGAAGTCTGCGGTGTCCCCACACAGAGCCTCCAGAAAGGAATGAAACATGGCAGCCAGGGCAAAGAGGCGGGGAGAAAAGCACAGTCTACAGCTGTTCATGCTGAATTTCCTCCTTTAATGGGACTTCCGCGGCTGGCCACGGGCGGCCCGGGCTTATAATACAACAGCTACTCTTTCCCCAAGTACAAACACGGTCTGTGTTTAATTGTTGTCAGACTCTCTCTCTCTCTCTTTCTCTCTCTCTCTCTTTCTCTCTCTCTCTCTCTTTCGTTCATCTCATTGAAATGTGTTCCAAGCCGTGTGGTTAAGGAAGGGATTTGCAGAGGAAACAAACAGCATGAATGTATTTGGATTTGTCTGCTCAGGCCAAGCACTTTCAAAACAGAAGTTCATGCCTAAAAGGATTGCCAGTGAAATATTTCAGCTGCTCGCAGCCGAACACGTGTAAAGTGTGTGTCCGCCATCATCAAACACACACTCTGTCTTTTTGAGAGCTCTGTGTAGATATGCCAATTGTAATTCCAAGGTGCATTATTTTCATGCGCAAGCAGAATACACTCTTTAAAACACCATGTACAGTACCTAGTGGATTTCAGAAAAATGTGTGTGTGTGTGTGTGTCTTGTTTCACTTTTGGTATGCCTGTCAGTCCGATATATGCTGCTTAATCCACACGGTGGCACTGGCCAGCAGGTGCCCACCCAGCAACTCCGAGAGCAGGGTTACAAACAAACCTAGATTGGCGCCTCTCCATTGCACACACACATTCACACACTAAGGGCCACTTTGAAGACACCAATTAACCTATCATTCTTGACTTTGGAATGTGGGATGAAACTAGGGCCCCTGAAGGAAACCCGCAAGAGCACTGGGGAAAACATGCAAACTCCACACAGACATTTCCGGTGTCGTTCGAGTCGGGGATTAGCTCGGAGTCTTTCTTGCTGTGAGGCAAGTGTATTACCCACGGTGCCAGCGTGCTACCCCTGTTGGAAATTCGGAAATCTAGCATCATTCTGGACTGAGTCACTAATGCAGAATTAGTCAAATAAAAGACATATGTAACATTATTGACACGGAGACGGTGAATTGACAAAAAAATAAAAACAAACCATAAACCCCTTGACCTCTTTCAACGCGTCCGTTTTCCTGTTTGTGTTTTGTTCCGTGTCTGGAAACAAGACTGTAATGAATGAGCGTTCTTGTTGCCGAAGTGGCCGTGTGTAATGCGGCATAACTCTTGCCTTGTTTCTTCTCAGGTGGTGATCCAAGGGTCAATACTCCAGCCGAAGTCTGCCTCTTATTTGCATTCAATTACAGTTACGAGCTGTTTAAATTAAAAACGCTCGGAGAACGGCATCTGCACTACAAGTTTCTCTTTCCATGTTCCCTCCTGCCATGGAGCCATAAAATTTGTACGGTGGAAGCAAAAAAAAGTTGGAAGCTGAAATAAAAAACACACACACACACACACACTGATTTCTGAAATGAAATGATAATTAGTCGCTTCTAAAATAAGGAGCTATTAGTAGTGGAGGTGTCGGAAAAGTCATGAATAGGCAGAACTCGCAGGATTTGTGTCATTTTTCACACACACACACACACATACACACACACGCAAACACCAAACTGTTATAACTTTGTGTACCGAGTCAGTGTGATGACCTTGGGGAAATCTGATATGTTTTTCATAGATGTTCTCGTCTCATCCGTCATGTCGCACCTCACACTTCGTGGTGCTTTACACACCAGACTACGTCTATCCTGTCTGTGCCTATCTGTCTATTCTAATCCAAGTACATCTGATGATTTTACACTGCACTGCAACAGTGATCCATTTTTATATCCAATTCATGAACCAATCCAGATTCCAGATGTTACACAGCCCTGCTGTTATCCCGGACCAGCCTTGACTTTAGGGCAGACGCAGGCTTTTGGTTACGGAACCAGCCTTGTGACCGGAATGTTCCTGGTGAGATTCCCGTTACCGCCAAGTCGAATACGGCTAGAGTGACCTTGGGCAAGGCACCTAACCCCTTATTGCTCCCTGGGCTCGCCGCTCCGTGAAGTGTGTGTATATATGTGTGTCTCAATCTAAAGATGGTTTAAATTCTCAGGACTAATTCCAGTGTGTGCAAGCATAGTGGCAAATAGATCAACTATTTAGTGGTAGTGGCATGACTGGGACTAATGTCGTTCCTGGGGTAGCACTGGAGCTGTGACTTGCCATGTTTGTCTGTTTCTGTGTGTCAATGTATTTGTGTCTGATTCTGTGTCTGTGGTGGTGTGTACCTGCCAGCCCTTGATCCCGTCTCCTCACGTGCCACGTTCCTCACCCTGCTCTTCTGTTTCTCTGGTGATTTTGTTTGTATGGGATGGCAAGCCCTTCCCGTAACACCGGAGATTTATCCTAAACATTAACACACTCGTGCAAAAGGTGAAAAGGTGACGTTTAATAATTTTTCACGATCAGTTCAAATCACCGGTTCGACCAGAAGGTCCCGGGGCCGTTTTAATAACTCTTCACGAGGATGTTATGATAGCCGAGGTCAAGTCGAGGGGTTCTTTTTTCATTCCGATAAAAGGAAACGGAAATGGCACCATAATGACCGCTGCTTGTCGTGAAGGTTTGGGTGTGAGGGGGTTACCTGGGGGAGTTCTGAAAAGAACTATCAAAAATGTGAGCGCATGTCCCACCCAGAAAGACGGGCATGCTGTTTCATAATAAAACTCACGCACCAATCACATGCCGTATTTGTTTATTATCACAGTGAAAATCTTTCAGTAATTTATTAATATGTAAAGTTAAAGAAATTGGCCCTTAGTGCCCATGTGTGTGTGATTGCGTGTGCCCTAACATGGATTGGCGTCCTGTATAGGGTTGTTCCTGCCTTTGTGCCCAGAGTTGCCAGGTGGGCATCGGCTGGCCCGTGACCCTATGTGGTCTAAGCAGAAGAAAATAAATAAGGCAAAAAAAGTAGCAGCGGTGCAGGTAATAGAGAAATCTGGAGAAAGGTCACACTCAGTGTCACATCACGTCCAGATCTGTAAAATACACCGATGCGGTTTCCTCTGTGCACGAAGAGTGTAATCAGTTCAAATCCAGCGTCATGATCAGCCACGTCCATATCCAGTGAAAACACACACACTCGGCATGGGACATCCGTGTGGAACTCGGAAAGATGCACGGGTTGTCGAAGAGCCGGACAATCAGCTCGTCCAGCCATCAGCTGTAGTCCTTAAGGATGGCTCCTGACCAGTCTGAAATATATTAGCCGGCAAAACTGTGGTCAGTGACTTTATTAGGCATAATCTGCAATCATGAGCTACGTCACGACACCACAGTCTAGTGTTTGTACTTTACCCAGTCGGTTCCATTTAAACACACGCTACAAACGTCCCGGTGGCTTCCGGTGCTAATTTAAAGCTCGGCTTGCTTATAGCAGTTATTCTCCATCTCGAAATGATAGCTCATTTGCTTAGCCTGCTACAGCCAGACACTGTGTAGGAGATCAGATTATAGCGCCGTGACTCTACTCTTTATATTTGCTGCTTGTTAACGTGGCATTCTGGCGCTGGGTTTGGTCAGGTTATGATTCATGTGTAATTAAACATGAACAACTCCAGGGCGTGTGGAGCTTTTTAATTGCCTTTAATATTATTTTTATGATTTGGAGGTCACACACATGTGCGCAGCAGCTTCATGCCGGAGTTATTCACCATCTTGTATGCGCAATTATATCACACACAAATGAGAAGCCTCGGTTGAAATTGTTTATGTTGGTTTGTCCGAGAGCCTCTAATATTTCTGCCACTAACCCGATCCAGGCATGCAGCAGGAGCCTTCTGTCTAGCCACATCCCATAATAACCCTTTTTATTCTGCTGGGTTAAAATGATACATTTAAGAGTGAAATGACATAAAGTATACGTGGTGCATGTGACCAACTTTTTTTCTTTTAAAAATACACATTTATAATATAGAGACGTTCTTAACTTCTAAAGTTCTGTCCAAGTAAATAACCAGGAGCGAGGCTTCACATATACAAGTTCAGCACGAGTGTAAATCACATGTTTATATAAATACACACACACACATATATATAGTGAATTCGGATACAGTAATTAAAAAAACTATTATTTTACCTACCCACAATCCTGGATGATCTTCAGGAACCCATCGGTGAAGCCGTAAACTCAATCACACCAGATATGCTGCAGAGTCTGATCCAGGGTACATTGTCGCATCAATGAACGCCAATTAATTTCTGGGAGTCTCATTGAGTGTATGATATCAACCTTTACCACAGGAAACTGTATAAGTCGAAGCAACCGTAGCCATCAGTGCTGCAAGGACATTCCATTTAAATTCGCTCACCTGCCTTGACTCACACATGAGGGTTCAATATGACGTCGTTCTCTTTGCAGCTAGAACATCTTCAACTCTTCTGGGAAGGCTTTACACAAGGTTTAGGAGTGTGTGTGGGTTTATGGGAATTTTTGAGAATTCTTTCAAAAGCGCATTTGTGAGGTCACACACTGATGTTGGACGAGAAGGACCTGGCTCTCAGTCTCCGCTCTAATTCAGGTTAAGGTCAGGAATCTGTGCAGGACAGTCAAGTTCATCCACACCAGACTCTGTCATCTATGTCTTTAAGGACCTTGCTTTGTGCACTGGTGCACAGTCATGTTGGAAGAGGAAGGGGTCAGATCCAAACTGTTCCCACAATGTTAGGAGCATGGATTTGTCCAAAATGTCTCGGTATGCTGAAGCATTTATACACCTGTGTCCATGGTAGTGATCGGAACACCTGATTCTGATCATTTGGATGGGTGAGCGAATACTTTTGTAAAATATATATATATATATGATATTTAATATTGTTTTATTATAAAAGGAAGAAACCTTGAAAGGAACCAGATTTAGAAAGGAATCCCATCCTCATTATTGATAAAAAAGATCTACATAAAAGAACAACCTGAAAAGAGTCTGTGATGGAGTGTGTAGAATTTACCATCTGGGTAGAACAGGCAGGTGTGAGAGACACGGTCGCCTCAGCACTCTCTCAGTAGTAGTGTGTGTCTAGAAGAGATAAATATCAGACATTTAGACATTTTAAAGGACTAATTTAAGAATAGTGGCATGTGTTAGATTGCAAATTCATCGACAGGGAACAACAGGCATGAGGGCCTCCTGAGGCGTTGAGATGTTCAAACATCTCAGTTTACCAGTGCTCCAAGTGCCCATAACCCCACAGATCTGTATCTTCACCTAAGAGAAACAAAACATATAAGAAGAATTTTTTACTAAATAAATATGTCTTGAGTCTAGATTTAAACTCTTAGACTGTGTCTGGGTCCCGAACATTAACTTGAAGACTGTTCCATAACTTGAGGGATTTGGGAGAAAACTCCGCCGTTAGCTTTAACTTTCATTATCCACTTATATTATAAATGCATAGTATTTTTATTGTCTATTAATTAACGTTATCTTTAACAGGAGACGTAATGATCAATAATTTATATTTTTTCGGTTTTGCCTGAATGATGTAATAGTCTCAGTGTAGTATCTTGTACACCTGGCAACCTTGTTCCCTCTCAGTGAAACGTACTAGTGATCAGTCTGGCTGCTCTTTCAGGTGAGAAAGACAAACCTTAATATACTCTTGTATTGCCCTCACAGGGGTCAAATGTGCCCATTTTATTTAGCTTTAACATGAAAATGTGGAAAGGTCAACATGAGATGTGTTGCTGAGTTGTGAGTGTACTCCAGATGGTAAGGTAAGGTCTACTTCCCCTGTCTGGGCCCTTCTATGATGTGTTGAACGGTGCCCTAATCTAAAATCGATGTCCCCACTTAAGCCCGTTGGCCGTTATGTAATTTGATAATATCAATCATAACGGTAGCCGAGGCCATCCGTCTCCCACACACTGCTCCGGGGGGTCAACATGGGAGAGATGGCAGAATCTCCAGAGCCATCAATTATGGCTTATTATGGGCTGCGGTGGAGGCACTGAGCAGTGTAGCTCTCCTCCATAAATAATATTAACAGCTTCTAGTCCATCAATCAATAGCAGTACAGTTGCCAACCCACAGAGCTAATGGTGTGTGTGTGTGTGTGTGTGTATGCTGTTCTCTCTCTCTCAGCCTGGATCAATGGATATGGCTCCATGCACTCTGTGTGTGTTAAAGCTAGGTAAACCGAGCTGCTCTTGGGCACTGAGGAAAGTCTCCTGCAGCAGCCCCGCTGTCTCTGATTAATATTGTCATTTTGTCTTGATGTCTAAAAGCTGCTTTCGACTTAGCGGGAGCTCCAGATATCTCCATATGTTGAGTAACGACATCAGAGACTGGGGATGTGGTTGCTGCCTCTATTGCTGGCTTTGGATCACCAGGATAGTTCACAGATTCACGCTCGCCTTTTGGATCAAACACAAGTTGCCGGTCATCGCGTGACCTTTGGCTCGACGTTTGTTGATGATTCCTCTACTCTTGGTGCGCCTGTGATACTGTGGTATAAGAACAACCTTCAAGTGTAGCCGCTGATAAAACACCACATCTCCGGGCTCCAGTGTTCTGTCCATGGTCAAAGTCACTCCATAGCTGGTAAATGTTGCCTTCTCTTGTGCAGGGAACACCTTAAATGAGTGACGGATTTGACATAACCACCAATTGGGGCACTTTATCGGTGATTGGGGTTAAAAAGATGTAAAAAGTAACGTATGTACTGTTTTAAAGAGTGGCACGGTGATTCAGAGAATAGTGCTGTTACCTCACAGCCAAGAAGGACCCGAGTTTGATCCCCAGGTGAAAAATGACCTGAGATATTTCTGGATGGAGTTTGAATGTTTTGCCCATGTTTGCACGATTCTGAGACCCATGAGAATAGCTTCTGCCATCCTGGGGAATACACGTTTAGTTCCTGCCATCATGAGGCCAACAAGTTTAAATCTGTCCCACCTTGAGGAAGAAAAACTATGACCTACCATCCAGAGAAACTATTCATTCGGAGGAACAGGAGGAGGACCATGAAGGTTAGCTCCTGTTATCTTGGACAGGAATATAATTTGCCACGCTTACACAGCTATATTCTGCTCTGTACATATGGCAAAAAGTTGGGTTAAGTGTCCTCAGGGGCAGCTGCAGTAGAGATCGAGGGGCATGCTTAAGATCCCAAGAGTGGCAGCTTAGTAGTGCTAGGGTTTCAACCTCAACCTCCTGATTAGTAACACAGAGCCGTAACTATTGAGACACCACTGTCGGCTAGTAACCCAGGTTTACTTCCTGCTTTTACCATACCTTCTTGAAGCCCACCAGCTTAGATCCTGCCATCCTTCTCAGTGTGACAGTCAGGATTTCTGGCCTCTTGCTGACCTCCATACTTCAAAGCCTGAGCAGCTAACCCAGACCGCTCACCCTGAGCTGACAAATTTGTTAAACACCAGAAAAAAGAAGGGGGTGAAGAAAAAAAAAACCCTATATGACCATTTTAAAGTACTTCTCTTGTTTTTGGCTTTATGTTGGTTGCTGGGTATTACACTATTATTATTATTGTTTAATGTCAACTTCAAAGACAAGAACAAGGTTCAAATCCCTACACAAAGTTATATTCGTACATACGTTTATACATAGTACACATGCAGTGGACAATTTGGCATCTCCAATTCACCTAGCATTCATGTCCCTGGAAGAAACCCATGTGAAGATGTGGAGAACATTCAAACTCTACGCAGAAATAACTCGGGTCGTCCGGGGTTCAAACCCAGGACCATCTTTTTGCGAGAAAACAGAACTACCCACTGCGCCACCGTGCTGCCTGATTACATGAAAGTAATTATATACTGTATATAATTTAAAATATACTCATGGTTAAAGCATTTGTTTCCAGTTTGGATGTGGCATTGTTTGGATCTCTTTAGTGCAACTACAAAAACAAAAGCTCTGCCAGCGTAACAATGCCGCCGTGGTACAGAATGTGCCATGAAGACAAAGCAAAGAGTTGCGTGATGGTAATGTGTCCAGACAATGTTATATACATAGATACATGTTATTGATGGAATATGCTCCATGTGTAAGACGGGAGACTCTCCAACTCCTTTTTATCCCCTTCTTTTTAACTCTTGTGCTGCTTTCATCATTCAGACAAACCTGACAGATCTAGACGCATGGAACAACGGGTCTGGCCACACACACACACACTGCTCGTAAGTGGTTAATACACTGCAGGGAATCATTTTAAAGCTCTGTCTCATGTCACTTAAACATACCCATGTGTTTGAACTTCAGATTTCACCTGAAAAAAGACATACAGGAAGGATATGAAAGCGCTATGATTTATGCTCATTTTCTTTCAGACAATAGACAAATACATTTAATTTAAAAAAAAATTCCGGAAACCTCACGCATGTCACCTAACATGACGGCACAAATGAACTACAATTCTCATTCAAGGAATTTAGGGGCCTCAAGCAAACACACACCCAACACTGTACACATTATAGTGTAGGGGGTGGGGTGCCATCCGTGTTAACTTCTTATTAATTTATTAGTTTATTAAAAACCGGGACATTTGAGACAGAATACATTTTCCGGGGGTGACTATTAATAGTCGGATGTAATCCAGCAACCCTGCCGGGGCGCCATGCAATTGCTTGGGTTTGCTTGGCCCATTGCAATGGGCTTAGTGCTATGATTATGCAACGCTAAGCCTTTTTTTGATATTGTTTACTTATGTTTGTTTGTAGATTATGATTTTTATTTATGCGTAATATACTGTATATTGTCTATGGCACCTGGACCTTACATAGTTCAACCAGTGAATTTGTAAACCTGGAAAAAAAACACTCACTGGCCAATTGATAAGGTACACAATTGTAAGTTCAGTTGCTTTACAATATATATATATATAGGGGTTAGACAATGAAACTGAAACACCTGTCATTTTAGTGTTGGAGGTTTCATGGCTAAATTGGACAAACCTGGTGGCCAATCTTCATTAATTACACATTGCACCAGTAAGAGCAGAGT
>JAOUQV010000031.1:1128266-1138328 GCA_028565295.1 Aspidoras spilotus | reverse complement strand
TGGACACTATCCTGCAAGAAGAATGGCTTAAAATCCCTCTGACCACTGTGCAAGACTTGTACATGTCATTCCCAAGACGCTGTATTGGCCGCAAAAGGAGGCTCTACACCCTACTAATTAATTATTGTGGTCTAAAACCAGGTGTTTCACTTTCATTGTCTAACCCCTGTAACTCGAATAACCACTCGTTACCGTGGCCTAACGTATCGGGTAGAGAGCTGGGGAGTAAAGATCACTCTCCATTCCAGTCAAGTCACGGTTGGTGTGCTGTTGAGAAAGGCACCCAACCCCTAACTCCCCCCCGTGCACCTTAACAGGGGTGCAGCACAATTATCCGGGTGTTCCCCAGATGGGCTAAAGTGGGGTGTTGAAAGGCAGTTCTGAAGGCTAAAGGGGGTCCACAACAGGGTTTTTTATCAGCTCTGGACTCAGTGTGATGCCGAGTGTGACTTTTCACCAGATTTGGCTTTCTAGGACGAGGCTGTGGACAATTCACCAACTGCCTGGTATCGTAGGACAGTGCACGGGTTGTTTGTCTGTCTCTGCACATACTGCCTGCTGCAGCCAGCCCCCCCCCTCTTACTCCAAAAGGAGCACCCACAAAGATTTAGACCATGCAAGCAGGGACCAGTTGTGTTTCACCACTTTGCCTTAAACTTTGTAAATAAATTCTCAGTCAATTTAAAGGTTCATTCATTCATTCATTTTCCACACCCGCTTAATCTTAGTTGATGGTCCCAGGGAAGCCCTTGCCCACCTAGCAACTCTGGGAGCAAGGGCAGGAACAACCCTAGACAGGGCGCAAATCCATCATGGGGAGCACACACATTAACGGGCAATGTAGAGACACCAGTTAACCCATCATGCATGTCTTTGCATGCAATGTGGGAGGAAACCGAATTACCCAGAGAAAACACGCGCAAACATGGAGAGAACATCTCTGGGGCATCGAACCCAGGATTTTCCTGCTGTGTCTACTGTGCCACTGTGCTGCCCATGTACAGATAATAATATAATAAAATGAATCGGGTACTCAGGGGAAATCTCCGTGTGTAAAGTTCAGGGATGGAAACTGTGAATGTTGATGACCTTCAATCTCTCTGCTGGAATTGTTTTATAAACCATTATGTTGCCATGATGGACGTCTCCACATGAACTTAGTACCACATGCGTGGGTGAAAAAGAGTGCCACCAACCAAAAGTGCCAACTCACATATTTGTGATGTTATTGGAGTGCATCTGTGCCCACGGTACAGGTGATCTGTATATATGTGAATGTGCCATGGCTGCAGTACCATGCACTCACCCGCTCATTTATTAGCTCTGTTCATATGCCTTTGTTTTGCTGAGGAAGAGTTGCAGTGACATGTGCACAGTTGGGGGCAAGAAGGCCTCCAGATTACATGGGCAAACAGTGTGTGTGTGTGTGTGTGTACATGAGCAATAAATAAACATGGAAAAATTCACCCATCCACAACTAATTCATTAAAACCTGCCTCTCTGCCTCTCTCTGCCTCTCTCTGTCTCTTTCTGACCCTTGGAGTTTGACTTCTCGCCTCTACTCCGTCCCAGTCTGCTCCGGCTTCACAGATACCCTTTACATGCATTATTTTAAGTGGCCCAGAGACCTGGCTTCCATCCAAGTACATGGCTCATTTATCTTTCTTCTCCCTCCACTCCTTCAGCTTTTGTCCCTGACAGAGACCGAGCCAAGGTCCGATATTGCATTTCGGACTCCATTGTCCTTCATGGAACAGGTGGGTTTCTTAATGTGGGGTCCCGCGAGCTCTGGCGGCAGAAGGCAGACTTTGCGGCCCACACTTAAATAAAGCACTCATGCTTGCGATACCTCCACAATGTCTGGATGCAATCAGAGTGGCCGTACAGTAGGGTCTCGTCCCTTTCTCACAGGAACCAGGCCGCTTCGTGATCAGGTTTATCAGCGGAGAAATTGCAGGGTGTCTTTTTCACTCGGGCTTTTCACTTTTATTGTAGGGTGGGCATTTAGTCCCTTTAAGATGCTAATGACTTAAATATTTATGGGCTTAAGAGTTTTACTGTCGGGACTGTTATGAAAAAATAAAACGGATCCTGTGCTTCTTCTTTTTATTATCCTGAACAAAAGAGGACAAGGTTGCATTCAGGCCATCTGTGCATGGCGTCCGGAGTGTAATTTAATGTGTACTTTCATTTATGATGAATCCAGTGTGTACCGTTGTGTGGTTTGTCGAGCCAGAATGAGGCCAGATCGGTTTTCTTCATCTTTAAAGGAAGCCTGTGAGATTAAGTAGGTTGATTGTGTCCCTTTCACCATCAGAATTACGGCTGGTAACCTTAGCCTGCACTGACTACCGCTGGCTTCGGGGACGAGGAGATACATGGGCATGGTTGTTGGTGCCAGACGGTGCTGGGCTGACATATTTAGAAACTGCTGCTCTACCGGGATTTTCACACACAACCATCTCTAGGGGACAGAGAATGGTCCCGAAAAACCAAAAATATCCAGTGAGGGGCAGTTGTATGGACGAAAATGCTTCGATGATGTGAGAGGTCAGTGGAGAATGGACAGACTGGTCTGAGATTATAGAAAGGCAACAGTAACTTTAATAACCACTCGTTACAACCAAGGAATGCAGAACACCGTCATCTCTGTTGAAAGCGTGCCATGAAGAATTACGACAGTTTTCAAGTTAAAACACGGTCCAACCTTCTACTAGAAAGGTATACCTAATAAAGTGGCCAGTGAATGTACATTATGTACATTTTTAATTTCATTGTAACTTGTTCATGTAAAAGTCAAAGTTCTGTACGTAACACACCTTCAGTATCAAAGGCAGCTACCCTCACCGGCCACGTTATTAGGTACACCTTATCTCCTGTGTGCCCTGGGGCAAATCAAGGCACAAAAAGCTCTGGATACAAATCGGGTATTGACCATTGTCATCAGGCAGAGAGGGGGCTGGATCATATTTAGCTTTGTAGCCCAGCATCATGGTTTGTCGCTTTATTCACAGATTGCTCAGCACCTTATATTGCCGATCGTGGCGTAACCACCAATAGGGGCACTTTCTCAGTGATCATATGCCACCATCCAGGTGTTCCTAATCCATTCATCATTCTGTGTAAGGGTCAATCAGTAAAGTAATTCAAACATTATATCATGTACCGTATATTTGCATAAATGTCTTTATTTCATAGCTTTGTTTTACATAAACTTGTTCAACTCTATGAATTGAGGAAGTCACATGCTCAACAGGAAGTGACATCACTCTGCACCGGATTAGCAACTTTACTTTAAAATGATTAGAGAGAATTATAGAATGAAAGCAAATGAATGAATGAATGGTTAATCCACGTGGGGCCACAGGCAGGCTGGCTGGTGCCCACCCTGCAACTCTCGGTCTCCAAAGGATGGAACAACCCTAGACACTCTGCCACTCCATAGTAGGGCCCACACTGTCACACAGACACTCAGGAACAACCCTGGAGCGCGTGCCCTGGAGCGCGTGTGTGATTCTACTAGGGTAGAATCACACACACTTAGACACTAAGGGCCACTTTAGAGACGCCAAATAAACCGGAGTGCCCGGAGAAAACCCACGCGAACGCTGACAGGGCATGCAAATTTCGCACAGAAATTTCCTGGGTATCAAACCCGGGTCCTTCTTGATTATTATTAATTGAAAAGGAAGTAAAGAATTTTATAGTATGTATTCATTCATTCATTCATTTTTTTTCTATGCCCCCTTAATCCTAGTTTAGTGTCACAGGGAAGCCGGTGCCCTCCTGGCAACTCTGTACATTAGGGCAGGAACAACCCTAGACAGGATGCCAAACCATCATAGGGTGCACACACACATATACACACGAATTTACACATTTAGAGACATTAATTAATCTCCCCGCCCCGAATTTTAGAGTAAATGATTAGAATGTCTGAACGCCATTAGATTGCCAATGTTTCAATAGTTATAAGGTGGCACTGTAGTTCCAAACTATTCACTACTCTGTGTCTATAGACAGATGCCCGTCTAGTCTCAGGCGTGATGAACAGCAACACGGAGGAGGACGACAGGTCCTGTCCACATGAATATGTATGTGTGCGGTGTAAATAGACATAGGCCCCTTTTAGTCACCCCGGAATCGTGGGAAGCGAGATGTAGGTCCTGATAGCAGCCTTTGGGACGCTCTCATGAAGATAGCCACTGTTTTTTTTTTCAGCATTACCGAATGAGCTTTGGAAAGAAAGAGGGTGCATGGATCGTGCTTTTCCACTCTGTCCGTCTGGGTTCAGAGAGGTGCTGTAGGTACGAAGAGTACGACCTCACATCCTGATTCTGGGGTCATTCTGGGCTTCATGTGGACGTCGGAGTGACCGGGGAAATTTATTTTATTTGGTTAATTTTATATACAATGAATGATCACTGTATTAGAAACACATGGCTTATAAGTTAAAGCACAGAGACTTCAGGGAACAGGCTCCACAACGTGACAAATATACACTCACCGGCCACTTTATTAGGCATAAAGGAACTCAACCAGGTACACAATGAAGAATTATGGCAGTTCTGAAGGGGGTACAACCTTTTACTACCATGGTGTACCTAATAAAGTTGCCGGTGAGTGTATTTCATATGCAAGTCGACCCATGTCTGATACAGCAGCCCATCCAGTTCACATTGATTGATTGTTTGATTGACTTTATTAAAACATGTTTCAATAGTTCAAAGCTTGCCTTCCATATGTAGCTGCCCGCTGCGTGACTTGGTGTCCTGCCCAGGGCTGCTCCTGCCCTTGCACCCAGACTTGCCAGATGGGCACCGGATGTAAAATAGTGATTTGTGTCTCTAATCTATAAATTTAAATTGAGTTTATAGGTAAAAATATAATGATTTTCAACAAAAACAGACTTATTTAAGGTTCTCGTGTGCGTGATGACATCATCCACTCTAACATGTCCCATATGAGCTGAATGGAGTGAAAGTTAAGGAGTGCTGAAAAGTGAACAAAGAGCGTGATCTGTTTTTGACGTGGAGCATCGTAGCTTGGACGCGTCAGAGTAGGGATAATTTTATGCTTGTAGCCTGAGTTATGTCATTTAAAATAAAAATTCCATTCAAGCAAACAGGATTATAAAAGTCTCTCCGGATCAAAGCATCCTACAAAAATGTGGGAGTGAGAAGGAAGTAGCCGGATACTGGAACTGTCCCACGATCCCCATCTTGTGCCCTGATTCATGGAATAGGCGGAGTTACAACTCTCCCCGAGTTACAACCATACCTGGTCTCGTCCGAAATTCCTCACGACCACCGAGTTAATGTTCAACTCGGGAATGATGGGAAAGTTTGATTTAAACAGTCGCTATTCACTATTCATTAGATGTTTAAATGCATAGCTCTTGCTCCTTGTGGTGCTCAATTCATTAGGGACACAAAGTCGCACCTCTACTACACTATACTTGAAAAAAATAATAAGAACTTCAACAATATACTTCATGGTGGAATGAACTTCCCCTTAATGGTCGACCAGCTTCAGTAGTTCCCTTCAAACACTGTCTGAAGACCCACTTATCCCGCACTTACCCCTCAACTGAACCCCTTTTTCCTACTCTTGCATTGTTTGGGTTCCTGATGTTTCTTAAAGCACTTTTGTAAGTCTCTCTGGACAAGGGACATCTGCTAAATACCGCAACTGTAAAAAAAATAACAAATGCTAATGTTATTTATATTATTAACTTAAATTTTTATTTTTTTTAATCATTAAAAAGTAAGTGAAACAGTCAGGGGCAGTCGTATGCTTGTGCTTACGGAACCATCCTTGCGACCGGAAGGTCCCCGGTTTGATTATCAGTAATGCCAAGTCACGACTGAAGTGCCCTTGGGCAAGGCACCTAACCTCTAGTTTCTCCCCGGACACTGTGCAGGCTTCACACCGCTCCGTGCACATGTGCTCACTTCACCATTGTGTGTTTCACTGCACGGATCTGGGCTAAATGTGGAGGACAAATGCGGATACACTCGGTAAAGCTCAGAAGCTACTGAAGTTCAGTGAAAACACCTGAGGCACATGCAAAGACATGATGTAAAGCAATGGTAATGGACGTATTAAACTATACCGTCGGAGTACGTTCACCTCATTCCGAGGTACAATGTGTGCAGTTTTGAGCAGTTTTTTGACTATTTCACTTGTGGGCACCACATGGTGGCACAGTTGGTAGTGCTGTCGTCTCACAGCAAGAAGTACCCAGGTTTGATCTCCGTATATGATGGTGTGGGGGAATTTTTAAGTGGAGTTTTGTGGAGCATGTTCTCCCCATGTTAAGATCTTCACATCACCATCATGTCCCCCCCCCCAAAAAATTGTCCACCTCTGCATACGACAAACCCCAAACAATGAGCTATAAACACATGACCACCCAAAGCTACTTAATGCCTCGCAGTGTTTAGAGTTGTAGAGTTAGAGTTAAAGATCCATTTGTCTGTTCGTTTTTCGAGTCCGAGTGTGTGAGTAATGTTCAGCCGGCTGGAGTTTGATCTGTGTTTATGAAGCATATTGCATGCGGCGTAGAGCGAGGATCTGCCTCTCGGCGTTAACCCTCATTAAAATCTCGGCTCCTTTATCACATAATCAATCAGTATGTAGTAAAAACAGCAGCTGGGATTGACTCAGCCGCATGTGCTTTATAGCCGCGCTGACTCCGGCAGAGGAAATGTCACCGGCCATTGATAAAAAGTCCTAACCAGTGTTAGTTACAACACACACACTCTTTCTTTCTCTTTCTCTTTCTGTGTGTGTTTGAGGTCACTTTGCACGAACAGTTCGTGCTGAATTTATGTCTCCAGGTGTGTGTGTGTGTGAGAGAGAGAAAGAGATGGATGGGGACAATTTGTAGGAAATATGGTGTGTTATTCCGTCAGTATGCTGATGAAGCAGATTTACACTCACTGGTCATCTTGCTCATAAAAGTTTGGACGCCTTTTTCCTTCAGATCTGCCTTAATTCTTTGTTTCCTAACAGAGCTGGTGTTCCACATTCCTTGTGTTTATTTGAGTTACTGATGCCCTTCAATCAACTCGGACCAGTCTGACCATTCTCCTCTGACCGAAAGACTTTTTCATCCACACACAACTGTCCCTCTCTGGACATTTTCTCTTTTACTGATCATTCTCTGTAAACACTAGAGATGGTTGTGTGTGAAAATATCAGTAGATCAACAGTTTGTGAAATACTCCATAGATGGATGGATGGAAGGATGGATGGATGGATGGAAGGATGGATGGATGGATGGATGGGAGGACAGACAGTCAGACAGATAGGAAAAACAGACATATGGAGAGAGAGACAGAGAGAGAGAGAGAGACAGAGAGAGCAATGACCTGATTCCTGCTCTAGGCCAGTTTGGCTTTATGGCCAGATGGACAGTGTGTGTGTGTGTGTGTGTGCGTGTGTGCGTGTTACATCTCTATGTTTGTAAACACTGGAACATCATATAATTAAGAATGTTGTCATGGACACGGGCAGTTTATAGCTAGTGATAATAAATGTTTTACACCGATGATGCTAACGTGATTGCAATCATGCTTTTGCTTTTATACCTGCTTAATCCTAGTTACAGGGTCAGACCGGTGCCCATCGGGCAACTCTGGGAGCAAGGGCAGGAACAACCCTAGACAGGGCACCACTCTATCATAGGGCACACTAATGGGCAATTTAGAGACACCAGTTAACCTATAATGCATGTCTTTGGAATACGGGAGGAAACCAGAGTACCTGGAGAAAACACGTGCAAACACCACACAGAAATTTGCTGAGTTAACCCACCCGGGGCTCGAACCCTGTGAGGCCACAACACGATCCATCATGCCACCCTGGCACATCATTTGGTTTATACAGTATCTACTATCTGCTTTTGCCCAATAAAAAAATAAATCTATAATAAATAAAGTCATTATTTAAACGGAGAGAAAACCCTCAGTCCCACCCTCGGTTCCAGTAAAATTCCTGGAATGCAATCTAAAATAAACTGATTTCATAAAAATGGAGTTATCTTTTATTTATTACCCGGATTCATCTCAGGACTGAGGGCTTTACCTCACTGGGAGTTCAGGCTAGCTTTGAACCTGTGCCCATAGATTGGGACATTGAGAGGCAGGTGTCATCTTACCTGGCCATAGAGACAAGTGGGACAGACCCAGGTAAGGTTATCTGACATGATAATCTAAACCTTCTGTCCACATAACTCAAATTCCTCCACGCTATCGACTCCCCGAGCGGCCATCTTAACGCAACACACCACGATACCGACTATACACACACCCACACACACACACACCCACACACACCCACACACACACGGTAAAAGGTTTTTATAAATGAAAATGAAAACGCACAGATCATAGATGAATCTTTTGGAAATATATGAATGTAATTGTATACGGAGTCGGACATTTCTGTAACTTTACTCCGTCAGGACGTTGTAATGAAACATGGCCGGAGGTTCAGAACATTTTTATATCCTGTTTAAATTCCTAATAAATACAACATTTCTCTTACAACCGCAATTCCCAAAATAGTTGGGACGCTTTGGAAAATGTAAATAAAAACAGAATGCACTGATTTGACGTGTTTTATTCACACTGGACACATGTCACATGTTGAAACTGGGACATTTTCATGAAAAATATTATCCCATGAGGTGGCACAGTGTTGCACTGGGGTGTCCTGGTTTCCTCCTGCATTCCAAAGACAAGCATGCTAGGTTTATTGCTGCCTCTAAAGTTACCCTTAGTGTGTGATTGTGTGTGTCACTGTGTGTATGTGCCCTATGATAAATTGGTGCCCTGTTTAGGGTTGTTCCTGCCCTTTTGGGAAGCGCTTCTGCAGACTAAAGTGTGACTGGAGGCATTTGGCTTTGTGCATCATGAATGAAAAATCCGTCATGAAATAGCCAGAGCTGCTAGAATCCTACAGCATTCCTCTACTAAAACTCCAGCAACTGCTCTCCTTCTGTCCTCCTCAAGTGCTGATGCTACACAACGGTAAACATGGCCACTGCTGAAACATGTGTGATGTGTGTGTTCTGTGTTCGATTGTGAATAAAATATGAAGTCAGTGTTCTATAGCTATACTTTAAAAGGCGTCCCAACTTTTTTTAAAATTGAGGCGTATAAAAAGCATTAATGATATAATCCTTTCTTTCTTTCATTTATTTATTCCTTCATTTCCCCGCACACTCTCTCTCCCCCCTCCCTCTCTATTGCATGACAACATTCAGAGATTGCGTCCCAGCCCGGATTGCTCTCTGATTCAGAGTAATTGGGTGGTGCCTGGGGTTAATGCGTTCAGCGCTATTAATGAAAACATTTACTCGTAAGTGGCCCTGTATGAAACCAAGCAGCTTCTCAATAGGGCCCCTCACCGAGAGCCAACCCGTCCGGCTCAGCCCTTTATCGCCGAGAGCTGAAGCGTGAATTTCAGGCCCGAAAGGCTGAGCGTGGTTACATTCATCCCTGAACAAACCAACCTTTTCTTTTTCTTTTTTCTTTAGAGTATGAAATGAAAGGTGAATGAAGGAACATGCAGAAGGAAGTGCTGCAGTTTGCTGCAAAGCTTCGTGTCCCTGTGCTTTGTGAGGGTAGAAATGAAGGTATGTTTTATAAAGGTATGTTTTATAAATGATTTTATGTGTAAAAGTATAAATACGGTAAATTTGGTGAAAACAATAAAAACATGGATAACTTTATTAACTCAGGGGTGCACACAGTTTTTTAGAATGTGGGTTACTTACTAAATGACCAAGTTAAAATGATGGACCTGTTATAAAAATATAAAACATACTGTATATTTAAATATAAACATATTACCTCTTCTGTATTTGTACAATATACACTATATTTCCAAAAGTATTTGCTCACCCAGTCAAATTCACTTCCATGGACACAGGTGTATGAATGATTCAGCATACCAAGACATTTTGGACAATTCTATGCTCCCAACTTTGTGGGAACAGTTTGGATCTGACCCCTTCCTTTTCCAACATGACTGTGCACCAGGGCACAAAGC
>JAOUQV010000031.1:845684-859979 GCA_028565295.1 Aspidoras spilotus | reverse complement strand
GAGGGAGGGAGAGGGAGAGAGAGGGAGAGAGAGAGGGAGAGAGAGGGAGAGAGAGGGAGAGAGAGAGAGAGAGAGAGAGAGGGGGGAGAGTGAGAGACAGAGAGAGGGAGAGTGAGAGAGAGAAAGACTGAGAGAGAGAGAGAGAGAGAGTGAGAGAGAGAGAGTGAGAGAGTGAGAGAGAGAGAGTGAGAGAGTGAGAGAGAGAGTGAGAGAAAGCACAAAAACAAAAAGGAGAGACAAAGAAACTAACATTATACTTTACAAAATTCAAATGTGCCCTACGATGGATTGGTGCCCTGTCTAGGGTTGTTCCTGCCCATGTGCCCAGAGTTGCCAGGTGACCCCTAAACTGGGATTAAATGGGTATAGAAAATGAATGAATAATAAATGAATAAATAAACACTGATTGGAATTATGGGTATTGGTCACAATCGGCTCTCGTGTGCGGTGTGGATCTGTCCGGTGTACAGCAGAAGGCACCAATTCCCAGACATGGGCAGGCGGTGAGACTTGCCCACGTCACACCACTGAACATCAAACCCGGGTCCTTCTTGCTATGAGGTTACAGCACGATCCACTGCACAAGTTGGACCAACAGTCATTAGCCAGGTGTTTCTAATCCATGGTCTCCTAATTTAGTAACAACTCTGGGCGTGACCCTAGACAGGGCGCCAATCTATCATAGAGTGCACACACACACACACACACAATCTCACACTAACAGGCAATTTAAAAACACCAGTTAACCTATCATGCGTGTCTTTGGAATGCGGGAGAAAACCAGAGTACCCCGAGAAACTCCACACAGATATTTCCCAAGTGTTCCCACCTGGGGCTCGAACCCGGGATCCTCTTGCTGCGAGGCTACAGCACTATCCGTGCCGCAAAGCAACATACGAACAGAAATGCATGTTCACAGAGAAAGTACTGACACCGGAGACTCCTTCCCAATATGTTGAATAAACACATTTACACGTGTAGTTACTATAGACGTATGAGTGTATACGTGACAACAGTGTGTTATCTTCATTCTGAATGCCACTCCGTCTGTCCTGCCTCACACACTGCCTCTCACCTGACCCCATCTCATTCGCCACTCAGTGTGACGAGATCAGCGGCTTTCGGGGGTCGATCATGGACTGATCCATTCAGCGCTCGGGACAAAGACCTAATCAATGATCTGTAGTGAAGAAAGAGCCAGTGAGATCATCATTGTCTTATCAGAGACACAACTCGCGACGTTGATGTTTACTGAGTCATTTAGTGCAAATGTATTGAGACGAGGGTGAATGTTTGGATGTTTATTACTGTAATGGATGGTGACAGTGGTGCAGGGAAACTTTCGACAGCCGAGTTTTGACTATAATCATCACAATTGCGTCTGTAGCGCTCCTTCTGTAGATTATTTACCAATCAGTCTTCGATTTACACAACGAACACGTGCACCGAGCGCCATTTATGCACACAGACACGCTATTTACAGCGGTGCATGTCTCTGGAGTGGCCACTGCACCGAGACACACACCGCCGCAGCAATGCGCACACACACACAGAGAGTCAAATAAACAAACAAACAAAGTCACAGCCCCAGTTCAACCCCATGGAGGATTTGAGTCCCAGTCACGCCGCTACCGCTAAATAACGGCAGTGCGGTGACATTCAGACCATTCTCTGTAAATTCCTAGAGACGGTTGTGTGTGAAAATCCCAGTAGATCAGTGGTTCCTGGTACCAACAACCATGCCACATCATTGAAATCACATTTATTACCCATTTCTTACCCATCGAGTTGCTGCCATGTGATTGGCTGATTAGATATTTATGTCACTACACAGTTGAGCAGGTGTACCTAATGAAGTGGTTTGAAGGTATCAGTAAAAAAACTGATGTGAGATTAAAGACATGATATCATGGGTTGTGAAGCTCATATTTGCTACAATGCCCATCACCAGCGGTGGCAAAACAACCACACACACACACACACACACCTAGTTAAGTGCTCTATAGTTAAACTGATCACTAGTACTCTATATTATTTACACATTTTTACTAGGGTGGCACGGTGGCGCAGTGGCTAGAGCTGTGGCCTCACAGCAAGCAGATCACGTGTTCGTGGGTAAATTTAAGTGTGGAGTTTGCATGTTCTTCCCGTGTTCGCGCGGGTTCTATCCGGGTACTCCGGTTTCCTCTCGCATTCTATAAACATGCGGTTAATCTGTGTCTTTAAATTGCCCATTATTGTGTGTACGTGTGGCCTGTGATGGATTGGTGCTCTGTATAATTACCGGGTGGGCACCGGCTACCCCGTGACCCTGAAACTAGGATTAAGCGGGTATAGAAAAAGAATGTATTTTACTTTATTGTTTGCTCATTGCTACACTGCGTTAGTTACTGGTTACACTAGTTAATACAGGGTTTTAAACTACAACATCTAGTTAAAATTTAACCCACCAAGTTCCAACCTCTCTGCTTTCTAACGTCTCACAGGAAGCAGCCGGGACGTGACCCGAGTTACTTTTAAACTTCTCCTCTGGCCCCATTTCAATGTGTTCCATTTCAAACCATCAGATATTTCACCTTCGATCACAAAGAGGTTTGTGCCTCAGATCTTCTTGTGGTCATCTTCTTCATTCCATCAGATCCTCATCAACTTCTGGAGAGCACTTGTCCTCGAAAGCCTGAATATGTCTTTCCAGTGTCCAGGCTTCACATCTACATGTAGCTACTGGTCATGCCAAGGCTTTCCTCCACTGGTCACGCCAAGGCTTTCCTCCACTGGTCACGCCAAGGCTTTCCTCCACTGGTCACGCCAAGGCTTTCCTCCACTGGTCATGCCAAGGTTTTCCTCCACTGGTCACCCCAAGGTTTTCCTCCACTGGTCACGCCAAGGCTTTCCTCCACTGGTCATGCCAAGGTTTTCCTCCACTTTTCACGCCAAGGCTTTCCTCCACTGGTCACGCCAAGGCTTTCCTCCACTGGTCATGCCAAGGCTTTCCTCCACTGGTCACGCCAAGGCTTTCCTCCACTGGTCATGCCAAGGCTTTCCTCCACTGGTCATGCCAAGTCTGTCGTTTTTTCTCATTTTTATTCATTCATTCATTCATTTATTTTCTGTACCCGCTTACTCCTAGTTTTAGCGTCACAGGAAAGTCTGCGCCCACCCAAAAACTGGTGCAAGGGCAGGAACATTGTAGGGCACACACGTACAAACACACAGTCACACACATATTCACACAGCCTGGGCCAATTTAGAGACACCAACTAACCTAGCATGCATGTCTTTAGAATGCAGGAGGAAACCGGAGCACCAGGAGAAAACTTAGAGAACATGCTAACCTTATACAGAAGTTTCTCGAGGCAACCGAGGGCAAAGGTCACAGCCAGGCCCCTTTACATATGGCTATTAATTTAAATAATGACATGGTCTGATGTTCTGATCCATTATGAACGTGGTGTTACTCATCAATACTGACCGGTGCACTGGACAATAGACATGTCATTCATTTATATATTTATTTATTGTTTAACGTCGTCTTCAGCTCCAGTGGCCATTTTTAATTTCAGTTTAATCCCAGGAACACGGTCACGACTCAGCATTTTCAATTCACCTAGCGTGCATGTCTTTGAACTGTGGGAGGAAACCGGAGAACCCGGAGTAAACCCTGGCGAACACGAGGAGAACATGCAAACTCCACACAGAGATTTCCTAGGTCACTCCACCCGGGGATAGAACCTGGGTCCTCCTGTGTGGCATCAGCACTATCTACTGCACCACCCTGCCACCCCTGAGTAAGAGACGTGTTGCTCTGAATTATTTAATTTTATATTATTTAATAACAAACATGACGTGATTCGCGAAGAGATTAGATCACGACCTCGATCATCTCCGGGATTGGTTATAGTTTCCTGTATTCCCACTGATGTAAGGGTTGAATTCAGAGCAGTGATTTAACACCAGCGCCATCTACTGGTGAGGAAAGTAACTTCCCACAAATCAGACTCAAACTTTCATCTTTTTTTTAATTCTATTCTATTTTTAAAAGAAAAACAAAAAGCAGAATGAAACCCAGGAGCTCACTATCAGATAAGAAACAAGACCAGGTTGTTATGTAACACCGTGTTTTTTTTATTTTATTATAATTTGTACATTTTTGGCATATATATATATATATATACGTAATGGTTTGCATTTCGGAAATATTTCAATAACAAACATTCAGATAATTCATATTCGCAAGATGGAGGCTGTTGAAGATTTGCTTTAAAGTGCTTCCTTTTCCTCGCTGTAGCCTTCATCAGCCATTTCTGTCAAAGCGGAGAACCGTTTCACGAGATGACCATGGTACTCATGATGATGATGATGATGTAGATGCTATAATGATGAAGATGATGATGATGATGATATATCAAAGGCACTGAGATCTCCTGCATTAAAAATGTTTACATTTATAGGCTACATAGCACTTAACGTATGCAAACAGCCGTTGCATAAAGGCACCGTTTTTTCACATTTCATCTCAATTCTGCTGCATAAATACAAAGTTTGGACTGTAAAAAAAAAACGCCCACACACACACACACACACACACACACATATATACTGTACATACACACACACACCCACGCCCTCCATATCAGTACCCGAGCCTATGGCAAATGTTTTACGAGCAAAAAAATGTGCTTTGACGGGTCGTACAGTCCTAGTCGACTCATAGTGCAGGCACCAGAGGTTGAAGAATTTTTTGGCTACGTCTCAAACCGCAAACGATCACAGTAAATAATAAGCAGAAATATATAGTGTGCAACTATACATTAGCAGTTATAGTTACAGTTTTTGCATGGTATGTAGTAGGCGGTTTGGAATGTAGTCTGATGTGTTCAGGTCCTTTGCTTTGGCATGTCGTTTCCACGGGTAGACAAAATCCAACATGCGAGATCATAAATGTGGGCAAGAAACGGGCAGTTTCTGTGTTTGTTGGCATGATTGTGTTTTCCGCCAGTGCACTTTCTGACCAAAGCCCGGTGCAGGGCATGATTGAGCGCTAAGAAAAGATATTGCTCAGACGTGGTATACACTTCGAACCCTCTACTGCACGGTGTTGTAGCACGGTTCTATCGATGGCTTTTATCTGGGAATTGAGATTGGAATGTAATTAGCTGATGATAAGTGAAAGAACTGAATTACATTGAATGATCAGTTGATATTGATTTATCTGCTGAGTGTTAAACGTAACACACATTATATTATATCCTGCAGATCAATCGTTTCCTTTCCAATAAAAGGATGTATTCAGAATAATATACAGTATATAATTTTATATAATTATATATTTATATTCGGTAACTTTGCATTGTAGCCATATGGCAATATTTTAGAAACTACCCGTCTCAGCTTAATAATAACTTTTTCAATTTCACATTTTATCATAAAATAAGTCTTTTTTACAACATACAAACACACTTGTACCATGTTTAAGTGGTAACTCATGGAATAGAGGGTTAATAAAACTGCTGCATGGGTGTGTTTTGCCCTCCTGTGATACTTTTTTACACATTCTTAACTTTGGGACACCGAAGACGAGCTTATCGAGTTTTTTTGTTGTTTTTTTGGGTGAAAGGTAGAAAAAAGGCACGTGTAGACGGCAGCTGCCTGACTTCTTTGTAGAAACAGTACTTTTAAACAGTACTTTAGTACAGATCCAGCGGACGCTTTCGGAATAGCACGAATTTAAAAAAGAAAAAAGGGAAAAAAAGACAAATATTAAAGAGAAACTCTGTCCTGTTAGGCGCAGCCGCCCATGGCTTTGACGTACGAGCCGTCGGGAAGCTGACGGAAGATTCCTCGCAAAGTCTCCAGCTCGCGCGTGAGGTGCTCGACACGTTTGCGTAGTCTGTCGTTGTCCGACGAAAGCTCGATGACTTTTTGCTGCGTCTCGGCGTTGCGCATCTTGGCCTTGTCGCGGCTCTTGCGCACGGCCACGTTGTTGCGTTCTCGCCGCATCCGGTACTCGGGACTGGTCTTATCAATATGTTTTTTATTTTTGCCTCTTTCGCCCATCATTTTGACGGCGATGCCACCCTGCTGTTGGTGATGGTGTTGGTGGTGCGGACTGGGCACCGGGGTAGGCGGAGGCGTCGGGTGACCTGGCTGCAGGTGCACGGCGGTTTGCGCGCAGTGCGCGATCTGGTACTGCAGATGCGACAAGTGTTGGTGCTGCGGGTGCGGGTGGTGATAGGCGCCGGACTGTGCCACGTACCCCAGCTCTCCAAGCTCACCGTCCTCGCGCGGCTCTTGTTTGATCGCCACGGGTCTCATGCGCGCTTCGTGAACTTCGTGAATGGGGTCCAGCTTGGATGAGTCTCCGTAGCAGCCGTACGAGTGCTGCGGACCATGAGCGCCAAGTCCCATTCCATGTCCGTAGTCGTAGTCACCGCTGTTCGCCGCCAGCTTGAACTTCTCCTGACGCGCGCCGCTGCTGTGGAACAGATCAGCCAGGAACTCGTCGTTAAAAGCGCCCGGGTCAATGTACGCGCTGATATCGACGGAGCTCTCGTTCTCGCAAATCGCGCTCAGGTCGTCCTTGTATCCGAATGCGTTATGCGCACTCGGGACGAGGTTTGTCACCAGGGGCCGAGGGGCTGCCTCGTACAGGTTTGCTTGATCCATGGAGTATCTAAAACTCGCCTGGCATGGTGAAGGGCTCCGGGAATCCAGCTTGCTCACACTAGCCAGGGGCAAAATTTAAAGAAAAATAAAATAAAGAGTTTTAAAAAGTTGCCGAGCTGACCGCAGGAATGCGGCTCCCGTTGTGGCTGTGACTGTAAATCGAAGCGGGAGTCACTGACAGAATAAGCATGTATTGACCCCGTCCTTGCGTCTGTTGACCTCACATCTGTCGATTAGGGCGAGACTGACTGGCTTATATAGTCAAGAGGGAAGCGCGTTCTGTGCAGGCGCGCGCAGGGCAGGCGCTCCCTGGGTCCTAATGCGCGACCTGACAGAGTTCTGCGTGCATCCAGATCTGAGTATTCAGAGTAATTTTAATTTAATTCGATAAAAAGACCGAAGTTATTTAAAATTCTCTTATAAAAATATCATGTAAAAACAAACATTAGTGCAGGTTTAAAATTCAAATTGTTACGTCATTGTTTCTTTAAACTGATTTATCATAATGCTTCAATGGTTTTAATATTTTATTTTAATTTGGAATATTTGTCTAATTACCTGCCCATATATGGTAAAGGACATACCGCACTAACAGAGGGTCAACCCACTTTGGTTTTAATTCTATTCTAATATCCAACAAGAGAAACAGATTTAAAATGCATTTGTAAAACACTAATGTAGAGGAAGACACAATTATTTATTCATCATCCACTTAATCCACACGGGGTCGCGCGCCAGCCCCTGGTGCCCACCCGGCAATTATGGGCGTAAGTGCAAGATCAACCCTAGACAGGGCGCCACTCTGTCTTAGGGCACATCCGCATACTAAAGACCAGTTTAAACCAATAAATCTAGCATGCATGTCTTGGGAATGCGGGAGGAAACCGGAGCACCCGGAGAAAAGCCGCGCGGGAACACAGGACACATGCAAATTCGACACTGTCCTACCTGGAGAAGGAATAACTATCTAACCAGCCACCGTGCAGCCCCTGGCACAATACAATTATACAATATTCTGGACGAACCCTAGATTAGGAACACCTTGCAGATGGCATGTGATCAGTGTTAAAGTACCTCGTGGTGGAATATAGAAGTTGTTGGTCTGTCCACAGAAGACAACATTTACCGTCTATGTGTAAATGCAGTAACTTCACCCAGGAACCCAGGGGTGACCTGCCAGTGTGTCAGCAACAGCTGAATTTGCTGGCTGTTTGCGTAGCGTGGTATCACGTGTTTAGCGTGAGAAGAAAGAGGAGCCATTAATATAAACTGGTGGAGCTTCTGCATCAGACACAGGTGGACTTGAGTATGGAGGATGCTCGCCACCTTGTGGAATCTGTTCTTCGACGTCTGAAGCAAAAACGTTCACTAAACGGCCAGGCGACTAAATTAGCCAGGTGTTCCTTATCCAGTGATCTTTCAGTAATGTTGGTGCTATACGACTAATAAAATATTATATAAACACACTGCTACATCATTACCGACAGACTGTTGTGTGTTATTTTAACAGAACAGATGTGTGTTTGGGGGTGGCACGGTGTCGCGGTGCTGTCGCCTAACAACGTGAAGGGTTCGATCCCCGGGTGGAACGAACTAGGACATTTCAAGTGGCGTTTCATGTTCACCCGTGTTTGCGCAGGTTTTCTCCGGGCGCTCCGGTTTCCTCCCACACTTCAAAGACATGCATGTTAAGATAATTGGTGTCTCTAAATTGCTCGTTAGTGTGTGATTGTGTGCCTTATTGTGCTTGTGTGTGCCCCACGATGGGCACCGGCTGGCCCGCGACCCAGTGTGGATTAAGCGGAAGATAATGAGTGAATTAATGAAAGAATGGAAGAAATAAGTGTCTCATTTTCTTTTATCTGAATTATTTTAAAACTTAGTGACGCGTGTAAAAATACGCTGACTCTTTTCCCCCTCATTTGCCCCCGACACCTAAAGCAAAGCCCGAGAGTCTCCAGAGTCTCCAGAGTCAAAGCGCCGCTGGTTGGACGAAACAAAACGCACTAGAGACTGCCCCTGGCACGCGCGCTTCTAACATGATCAGCGCGTGCGCAGCTCCCTCTGTTGTCCCAGCGCGTGCAAAGCGAGAAAGGAAGCAATCCCGTGCGCGCAATAATAACCGTAACACACACACACACATTCCCACACTAACGGGCAATTTAGAGACACAGGTTTATCATGCATGTTGTTGGAATGTGAGTAGAAACCGGAGAAACCCGCGCGAACACGGGAGAACATGCAAACTCCACACAGAAATTTCGAGAGTCACCCCATCTGGGGCTGGAACCCAGCATCTTCTTGCTGTAAGGCTACAGCACTATTCACTGCTCCACATTGCCACCCTAGTTAGATATTTGTATTCCAAATCTCTCAATAGAGCTAGAGCTGAAAGAACTCAAAGTTATAAAGCTACTGTATTATTTATACCTGCTTTATAAAAACCTGGGCATTGATTTATGAGTAATAATTGCCAGTCTTTCATAAGATCCTGGCATTAAACCCAATATGCTGAGCTGTTATTATTAGACAGGGTTCATTATTTGAATCTTATTCTGTAACCCTGACCTCAGAGTGTTGGATCAAACATGCACATTATGAAATGTTGTATTCACTGTAGAGCCCTTACCTGGTATGGCTTCTTGTGTGTGGAGACACTGTTTTAATATCTTTGTGGGGACAAATGCCCTCAAATCTTTGGGAGTGTCTGAAATCTGCTGGTCCCCAGACTGGAACTGTTTGCAACAAAACAGATGAATAAAGGCAGCCTAAGACTCAGTAGTTAGCCCTGTTGCCTCACAGTAAGAATGACCCAGAATGACCCTACAGTGTTGTGGTGCCCTGTCTAGGGTTGTTTGTGCCCAGAGTTGCCAACTAGCCAGCGACCCTATTTGGATTGAATGGGAGATAATGAATGAATGAATGAATGAATAAATGAAGGAATGAATTTTTTTATTATTGATGCCAGAGAAAAGGTTATCTCAAAGACTTTCCAGTAATAATTATTTCATATTCAATTATTATTCAAGGTTGTTATAAGTATAGCAAGATATAAACAGAATGATCAGTGGATTAGGCAGGTGGCATAGGATCACTGGAACTGGTGTTGATATGCCAGCTCGGTGTGAATGCTTTCAGTTTCAGCAACAGCTGTACAATGTACTAGTGAAGCAAACTTGCAGATCTGCTGCAGTGGGCATGGGTTGATTTGCATCTGGAGGACGTTGTTGAACATATCCGTGATGTACATAACCTGAGTTATGACACAGATGATTCCTAATCCAGTGATTGTTCCAAGTATATGAGTGTGTGTGTGTGTGTGTGTGCAGAAAAAGAGAATTCGCTGTTTCGTGGATTTCATAAAATATGAATGTGAAATATTAACTGCTGAATGCTTAAAACACGCACTTGTTTGTTTTATTATAAGCATAATTACCTAGCTCTACATTCACCGGCCACTTTATTAAGTACACATTGCTAGTAAAATGTTGGAGCCTATTTACCTTGAGAACTGTCATAATTATTCATGGCATACTTTCAAAAGAGATGGTATTCTGCATTTGCTGTTTGTAAAGAGTGAATATTTGAGAAACTGTTGCATTTCTATCAATCGTGTAAATTCCAGTAGATCAACAGTTTCTGAAATTCTCAGACCAGCCTGTGTAGCACCAACAACCATGAAAATCATTTAAATCAACTATCTTCTCCATTTTTGATGCTCGTTTGCATTTCAGCAAGTTGTCTTGACCACGTGTACACGCCTAAATGCATTGACTTGCAGCTATGTGATTGGTTGATTAAATATTTGCGTTAACAAGCGATTGAACAGGTGTACCTAATAAATTGGCCGGTGAGTGTATATGTTATATCGTCTATGGAAATGACAATTCAAAACTTTTCAAACGTTCTACCGACAGTAAATACTTCTGTGCATGACCATCTACATTGTATTATAACTTGAATGTAATCATTATAGTGTAGATTCTATAATAAATGCATCTCTGCGATCTCATGGATGATCCGGTTACATAAAAGCCCCGCCCTAAACCTCATTGCGCAATTTGATTGGCTAGGCCAGCTGCTAATCATATCCGGTATGTCGTAAGCGTCTTAGATACTCCTCTCTGATTGGCTAAGCAGACACATTTCCCTACATGGTTAAAAAAAAAAAAAAAAGGATTTCGCAATACTCCCAGGCAGGCTTAGAGAAAACCAAACAATAACAGCTTGTTGGCTGCTTCCGTCTTGTTTAGAGGGAACAAAACAACATTTAAACTCCTTACGTGTGGAAGGTTGACGCGGTTTAAACCTAAACTAGGTAAGGAAAGTTTTTTTATGTATGAGATATGAAATAATTGTTTCTCGATAATCCGGCTCCGAATGTTTCTTCGTGCGCGTGCTAGCTGGCTAATTCCACTAGCACCTGATTGCCAAACGGGCTTCCTTTTGCTTTTGAAATGAAATGTACGGCGTGGTGTGGATGTAACAAAGACGGTAATGGTGATTTGTTTAACTGGTGCGTTTTAAACAAGGGTTCGTGGCTACATTTGTATGCTTTGAGTACGAGCTCGCTAGTAATGTAACGTGTATATACTATATAAATACAGTATGTATATGCGAAATGGTGACGTCATCATCAATTGTCTACAGATAATTACAAATATATATATATATTTTTTTTCTATGATGTATTTGCTAGTTTCATGGAAGCTAGGTCTTGCGGTATTCCCCTTCATTCCTGTTTAATTACGTATGAAGCAATACTTTATTGAGCGTGCTTCAGTTTGCGCATGCTCCATGCTCTTTTCTAGCTCCTCCCTTCGAGTAGTACAGCCCCGCCCCCTCTGTTTCGTCATTCACCTGATCCCTCTGAATGCAGTGAGTGTTAGTATGAATGGCTTACTATTTACAATCGTATTTAAAATAACATATCAATAAATGTCTTTCGAGACACGTTAACAAGCACGTGAAAAAAAAATGGCGTGTATTTCCTTTGTACGCGCGGGTTACGTTCCGTGCCACGGAGAGAAACCCAAGCGGCGCGAGCGCTGAATGTGATGATGATGATGATGATGATGCAATCGAGAGCAAGAAGAAAGTCAGCCCAACACACCGACTGCAGTGTTTCCTCAATTAGTTTTATCCTCCACTGTTTAAAAAATATTATTTATTATTAATATTCTTCTTTATATTGTTATTATTATATAGTTCCTTGTTTATACATACTGTATAAACATACACAAAACATTCTAAACATAAAAGAAAGAAAAGTTGGGATCAACAATCAGATTCCGATGTGAAGTGAGAGGGAAGATGATGGTGACGCTGGGGACAGTGAAAGAAACCACCCTGAGACGGTAACTGAGCCAGTCAGCCACTGTGATACAGACTCTTTTAATATGCTAGAATTCATTTTGGAATATGTTTTTATACATTTTGTGATTTTTGTTTTTTTAAGCAAAATTTATCAAAACTATAAATTACTGTACAGTTACACAGTAATCGAACTGTGACGTAGACTGTACGTTTGCTCAATTTCTTGTCAACGCAAATATCTAATCAGCCAATCACGTGGCCACAATCATTTAGTCAGACTGGTTGTATGCCGCAAAGAATTAAGGCGGTTCCGAAGGCAAAAGAGGTCCAACATTTTACTTACAAAGTGTACCTAATAAAATGGCCGATGAGTGTATAGGTCAAAGTTTGACATTTTATGATTCCATGACGAATATTAGCTCTGAACTGATTGGCAGCAACACATCTCAAAAATTTACCACGTGGGCATCAAGTATCTGGAAAAGTAAGAACAACGAAATTGCTAGGAACGGGTGTCCAAACTTTTTACTGAAGGCCACGTTAGTAAGTTTTGCAAACAATAACATCCACTGACATGTAAACGTCCCCTTGACTACAGTGGAGCAGTGGTCATTTAACCATTGCATTTAACCACTTACTCCTGGGAACTCTGGGAGTAAGGGCGGAAAGAGCCCTAGACAGGGCACCAATCCATCATAGGGCAAAAACCCACACAGTCACAATCTAAGAGACACCATTTCACATACCACTCATGTTTTGTAAACATGTTCTGGAGAAAACCCGCATGAACATGAAGAACATGCACCCACCCAGAAATTTCCCATCTGGGCATCTAAGCCCGAGTATTCCTTGCACCAGGAATGCAAAAGAAAAGCTAAATGAATCCTTGCATAAAAACAAACCTCTAGCAATCCCAATGCCCAAATCCTCACTTCCTCTCCTGAAGAGTCTGTATCTTACATGCCTCCAGTTACTAGACTCACCTGCAGCTCTCGGCTAAGTACGGAGCATTAATTCTGAGCTGAGAAAAGGAAAAACCAGAAACTTGGCGGGACTGGAAATCAAACTGGGGACAGTCTGGACACAAGGCAGATTTCACAGCCTTGACATTCACTGGGAACAATGGAGACTGATTGTTGGTTGTTGTGAACAGTTGTGAATTGCTGGGTGGAATGGCGGCAATTGGCTGTTTAGAACCGTGGTGATTGATAATTGGCTTTTGGGAAGTATGGCGATTGCTGATTGGAAAAAGTAGTGATTGATTGGGAATGGTGGTGATTTTTGGCTGTTGGATTTTTTTTTTAATTTGATTTTTGCTTGATTGTTAGAAACAGTGATGATTGGTCATTGGAAACGGTGGTGATTACTAGTGATTAGCTCATGGGGTACAGTGGTGATTGATTATTGATAATTGAAAACAGTAAAGTTCATTAGAAATTTGCCTGTGAGTCACTAGAGTATATATCTCTATATATAAATATAAAGTTTATCCACTTTAGCTGTGACCTTTATCCACATCATTATATAATCATGTATTAACACACATTGTTAATATTACAATTACGTCATTCTGTGCAGATTGTTGTTCTAATACTGTGCAAAAGTCTTAGGATTTTATTATTTTTAACTACAAATTCTACAAATTCATCATTCAAATTCAGATTTCATCTACTGTGAGGAAGAACACTCGAAATATAAATGAATGAAAATAATGATGATGGATAATTTGAGATTGCTTTCTACAGACCTGGCAACCCTGTATGTGATGAAGCTCCTGTGACAGTTCCTTCTCTGATATTTCCTTCCCCTCAGGAGTGTTACAAGAGTGCAGTCGCAACCAGCAGCAACCAGACTTTTATTTGACAAACACCCAACACTGTCCAGCAGCAGAAGGTGCAGACGTGAGCGCGCGAGACAGAGGCACTGGATCCAAATGAGCAAGCAGTCGCAGCAGAAGTTCTCCAACGCTGATCAAAACGGAGTGAGTGTCATCCAGAGCCAATCTCATATCAGCATCGCCAACTCTGCAGGAGCTACAGCAGGGCTGCAGCAGGTACACACACACACACACACACAGGTTTTCACTGAATATACACTCACTGGCCACTTTATTAGGTTCATTGTGCTTGTTAACACAAATATCTAATCAGCCAATCACATGGCTGCAAATCAGTGTATTAAGGCAAGTAGAGGAGGTCAATAACAACTTGGTGAAGAACAAACTGACCATCGGAACGGGTCAGAAATGTGATTGAAGTGACTTTGAATAGCATGGGCATGGTGGTTGGTACCAGACGCTGCTGGTTCTGAGTA
>JAOUQV010000031.1:780858-792360 GCA_028565295.1 Aspidoras spilotus | reverse complement strand
AGTGAAGTTCTAGTTCAAAGTTATTCCGAAATCTTTAAAAGTCTAAAAGGTTCACAAACTTTCCAGCACCACTGTAATCTAATGTTATGTATTTGAGAAATATTATAATCTCTTTATTGCATGTTGGTTTCGTAATGAGTTGATGATGATGATGATGATAACATCCACTCTTAAGTCTCCTCTATTGCAGGTCTTTCCTTCTTCTGACACTTAATGCTTCATCCTTCAGCCATGAATGCGTATTAACCGTGTGCTGACTTTGAATTTACAATAGTTCTCATTTTGCAGTCGTGATGTCGCTCATTCATCTTTTTCTTTTATCAGCAGATGTATCAAACGGAGAGCTACAGCAACAACAACCCAGCATCACGCACAAGCCCTGGGATAAAGCAGCCGCCTGTTTACAACTCCCAGCATCCCTTTTACCAGGAAGAGCATGCGTACAGAGGTTACGATCCCCAGCCATTCCGTCAAGAAGTTGCTTACGTCGACACCAAGTCTCGTAACTACGACTCGAAATCGCAGGAGCAATGGCCTGCATACGAGCGTCAAGTCGACTATAGCCCATCACGGCCACGCTACGGGAAACCGGCTCTCTCGTCTGTCCGTCACGAAGAAGCCCCTCCCTCTGTTATACCAACACGTTATGACCAGGAGCCTCTTCCTCCTCCTGCATCCCGTTCTCCGGAACCACCGAAACAGCAGTATTATGAGGCTGCACTTCCTGTGAGGCCCACCCAGCTGAGAGAATACGCCAACTCGGACCCCCCGCCTCCTCCCAAAGTTGAAACGTTATCGGCAGAGGCGGAGTTAGTTAGTAAGCCCCTCCCACCGCCACAGGCAGAGGCACAGGAAGACCCGGCGAGGAAGCCACAATCTGTGCTGACTCGGGTGAAAATGTTCGAGAACAAGAGCTCGGTGTCGGTGGACCGCACCAAAGAGAACACCACTATGAAGGTGAGCAGGTTCTGAATTAAATACTTACTGTGAACCGAGTGAAAAAGTTTACACACCCCTACTTTAAAAATTATTATGCTAAGAGTATATTTGAATATTTTTAAAGCACTAGTGACTTTATTAACAGTATTATTAACATTTAAATATCTATTCTGTTTTATAAATTACTGGGGTCAGCCGTGGTTAGAGGGCTAGAGGTTAGAGGGCTGAGATTGCCAGTTCGATCCCCACTCTAGGCAAGTCGTTTACACATGGATGGGTTAAATGCAGAGAATAATTTTCCTACGAAGATCAATAAAAGTAATTGAAATAAAAAAAATATATATTATTATTATAAGCTTAAACAAATAGGACATGTACTGTTTATTGGTAAGAAACTGTCTGCAACTAAAAATAATAATTATAAACACATTTAGATGTATTATAAATTATATTATAATGAATATGTTAATTACAGACTGATTTAATGTTATTTTATGTATTATTATTTGAATCAAGGTAAAAATATGTGTAATAAAATAACAATCGCTGCCTCGGAATGAATTTTCCTGCTCAGATTTTTAATAATAATAATAATAATTGATACTTTATTGATACCCTTTATTGATGACTTATGTGCACTTAGAACACCCAGAACATTCTGCTGCGTTTCTTTTGAAATGACCAGTGTGTTGCGTGCCTTGGCTCATCAACAATTCAGCTGTGACTTGCCTGGAGTGGGGATTGAACGTGCGATGTTTTGGTCCTCAGACCTCTACCCTATATTTTAGGCCAAGGCCGACGCCAATTTTGTAATTAAGTGTGTGGTAAATATACGGAAAGAGATTTCTATATATGATAGAAAATATTTGCAAAATGGCTGATAACTTGTTATATAACCTTCATTCCAATGAAGATGAAAACAGAATACGATGATTTGAAAATCCTTTTCAACTCGTATTCAGTGTAATTCAGTACAGAGACAAGATTTTTAATGTTCAAACTGATAAACTTTATTTATTTATTTATTTATTTTACAAATATTTACTTGTTTTGAATTTGCTTCTTGCAACGTGTACCAAAAGTGTTGGGACAGGGGCAAGAAAGTGTAGGAATGCTCAAAAAAACATCTGTTTCGAACATTCCACAGGTTAATTGGAAACAGGTAAATGTCATGATTGAGTATAAAGTCAGCATCCCTAAGAGGATGGGTTGAATTCCACCACTTTGTGAACAACTACATGTTGAAAATAGTCCAACATTTTAATAATAACAATGTTTCTCAACGTTTAATTGCAAAGAATTTAGGGATTTCGTCATTTACAGCCCATAATATTATCAAAGATTCTGAGAAAAATCTCTGTAAGTAAGCGGCAAGGTGGAAACCGAAATGTAAAAGAGGTCCACCTCCAAATCTGCAAGAATTATTGTCCCCAGTTCCCAAACTATTATTGAGTGTTAAAAGGAAGCGTGATGTAACACAGTGGTAAATATGACCCTGTCCCGACACTTTTGGAAATTAAAAATGAGTGAATATTTGCAAAAAAATAAAAAATAAATAAATACATTTTTATCAGTGTTTATTATATTGATTATAGGTGAAAAAGAATTTGTAAATCAATGTATTGTGGTTTTATTTATGTTTTTTAACTTGGACATTGAGGTTTGTAGGATTATGATGAATCAAGTAAGGTTTTTACATTTGTTAAATAATAATTGTAGGAATTAATGGCTGAGAATTAATTTTATTAGCAGTTAAAAGTTAATTAATTTCTGATATTTTGAAATCTATTATTTTTACGTAAAATAAATGTCATTAAAAACTACCGGACACCACTTATTTAACTTATTTATTACGTCCTTGGTGTTTTTATTTATTTTATTTATATTTTATGATTTTTTTTTTAATTGTGTAACTTATGTGTGGGCACCATTTTTATTCTCATTGACTTTTAGCTTAATTTCTTAAAAAGCAAATTTCTCACTTCTCTTTCTCTCTCTCTCTTAGTCAGTGGACATAATGCCAGGTGCTGTCCCTGTGCCCAAAGCCAACTCACTGAACAGCCTTGATCAAGAGAAAACCTACAGGTAGTAATGAGTTTCTAACACACACACTTTAATGCTGTGTAATTGTTTTTATCATCTTTCACATATTTCTGTGGTGATTTGGGGGTTGGTGACAAACCAGTTAGCACCAACACCAACCAAGCAGCAACTTATAAAAGCCTTGGTCTGACCCAGAAGCCACATATGAATGTGAAGCCTGGACACTGAAGAAACGGTGGCGCAGTGGTAGTGCTGTCGACTTATAGCCAGAAGGACCTGGGTTTGACCGACCTTTGTAGAGTTTGCATGTTCTCCTGAATTTGCATTGGTTTTCTCTCTTTCTGTACTAAGAAATGCATGCTAGGTTAATTGCTGTCTCTAAAGTGGCTGTTAGTGTGTGAATGTGAAGGTTAATTTTTCCATAATGGCATAGGAAAAACTCTGAGATGATATAGAGGAAAAACATCAGAAGGAAATCCCACCATCATTTGGTTAATAACAGATTAGTAACCCGAAAAGCATCTGTGAACGAGTGTGTAGTGGGTATCTGAGACGAGGTCAGGCTCAGCCCTCTCTCAGTGGTAGAATAGGTACCTCAGCAGAAATAAAGCCAAGCGCTGTAACTTTATTATTCTAGAAACCTACAATCAGCCTGCACCTTTTAAAAATGAAATATTAAGATCTTAGATATTGTAGAGCGAGACCATTTAGAGCTTTGTACAAGATCAGTAGAATTTTAACTCAATATGGAATTCAATTTGGAAAGTGGAATTAAGACAGGGATCATGTTATATCTTAGTTCTAGTAAGTACTCCGGCTGTAGTATTCTGCACTTACTGAAGCTTGCTGGAACATCCAGACAATAAGGAATTACAATAATCTTGCAATGCAAACTCCACACAGGAATTCCCAATCGTAACTAGATCCCGGGATCTTCTTGCTATGAGGCCACAGCTCTCGAACGATGCATATACTGTGTTTAAACAAATGTTGATTTCACTCAGAAATGATTCTCTTCTCTCTCTCTCTCTCTCTCTCACTCACACACACACAACAAAAAACAGGGCCCCGGAACCACATCTGCCCCAGTCGAGACCCAGCGACATCGTCCGGGCGAATCACTATGACCCTGATGAGGATGAGGAGTACTACAGGAAGCAGCTTTCCTACTTCGATCGCCGCAACATCGACCCCAAACCTTCTGTACAAACACAACCGCAGGCTGCGAGCAAACCGGCACAACCACAGATACAGCCAGGGAACAGCTACCCCAGGTAAATAGTTACGGTAATATACAGTATTGTGCAAATGTTTTAGGCGATGTATTTATTTATAGATGTTTAATTTGATCAATGCTGCATTATTAAATATTAAAATACATTATTAAATTACCCAGCATTACATTCTCAACAAGAAGTTAAATATCGAAATAATGATGTCAACACCCTCTGATATATTATTTATTTTATATCAGTAAACAATACTGTCTTAAATATCTTAGATACATTGCACAGATCATTTATATAAAGACTCGACTGTTTATGACTCAATACTGCCCCCTGGTGAACACTATAGGCAATAGTTGACACAGTCACCCAACTTCACAAATTGAGTCATGTTGCTCTTATCCAGTTTAATACAACTCCCCTGATCCCATGTGGTTCCATCTTATTACTTAATATACACTGGTCACTTTATTAAGTACAATTCTATTAAAGTTCCAACCAATTTCTTGTTAACCCAATTATCTAATCAGCACATGCACATGGCTGTAGCTCATCTTTAGTCATGTAAATGAGGTCAAGACAACTTGCTGTACAAACTGATCTTGAGAATAGAGACAAAATGTGATTTAAGTGACTTTGAATAACATGACATGGTTGTTGGTACCAGACGGTGCTGGTCTGAGTGTTTAAGAAACTGTTGAACTATTAGATTTTTATACACCTTGTTGATGTGAGAGGTCAGAGGAGAATGGACAGACTGGTTTGAGATGATGATAGGAAGGCAGCAGTAACTCAAATAAACACTAGTTACAACCAAGAAATGTAGAATAATATCTCTGTTAAAAGTATGATGCTAACAATTAAGGCAGTTCTCAAAACAACAGGAGTTCAACATTTTACTGTTCCTAATAAAGTGGCCAGTAATGTAAAATGATGAATAATATTAAAAGCTTTTTGGAAAGCAATAAATATCCCAGAGACGCATTATTTCTCATCTATAGAGTTACTGATATATATATATCCGGTTATTTAATATGTAAAAAAAAAAAAAAAAAAGGCATCTGTCCATGCCTCACTTTCTGTTTTGACTCAGTCAATGTGGCATGGTGACACAGTGGGTAGTGCTGAAGCCCAACAGCAAAAAGGACCCGGGCTCCGTCCTCAGGTGGGACGACACTGAGTTTTTCAGGTTCCATTCACAGATAAATTGTCTGCGATCTCCTGTGACATTTGTTATGACTGTGTGTGTGTGTGCACACTGTTTAGTAATCATCTGGGGTGTATTTTCAGCCATTTTCTGGATCAGCTAATTAGAATATAGCGATAAATTAAAAATTAATATACAAACATCTTGGCTTTATCCAAAATATTATACTCATATACTTGTTAGTATGCAAATGTAGTATACAGCCCTGTATAGTATGCCATGAATCCTCCCACACTAAAATGACAAAATACCAAGTGTGCCTCTAGTAGCGTGTGACAAGTTCCCGGGTGTCGTAGTAGCTTGGGAGAGATTTTGGATGCAGCCCTTATGTTCTGGTATTCTGATACATTGTGTGTGTGTGTCTGTGTTGCGTTATTAGGACAGAGTCACCTGAGAAGGTCAGTCCTGTTCCCCAGGTAACCCCAGTTGCGCCGCCTCCTACTCTACCCAAACCTGCTGGTAAGTAAAGTCAGTGAAGGAAAACAGTCAATGAGACACTTTCAAGAATGTTCTTTGTTTATATACTGCAGGGGTTCTTAACCTTTCTTACAGTGGGGACCCCCTTTTAGGATTAAAAAAAAATTAGCGACCCCCTCTTCCACATATACACCCAACATCATCAGGAGGTTGTATGTGCTGCTTTAAGTAGATCCGGGGTTGCCAGGTCTAACAAAAATGTCAAGCCCTTTAACCTCTCCTCAGAAGCCTAAACTAGCCCAAACTTAGTGTACGAACTTTTAAAACATTTATTAATCTTTAAAAATATTTTTTATTTTAATTTTTATTATATTTTAATATTTCAACTATTTTGTTTATAAATGTTTTGTTATTAGTTATTCTATTTATCTTAATGTTATTGTTAATGTTGATATATTAGTTTTTTTTTTGGTGGTATGTGGAAGGTCCTGGGATTGAGCCCCAAATGGGGCGACTCAAGAAATTTGTGTGGAGTTTGCATGTTCTCCTCGTGTTTGCGTGGGTTTTCTCTGACTACTCCAGTTTCCCCCCGCATTCCAAAGACATGCATTGTAGGTTAATTGGTGTCTCTAAATTTCCTGTTAGTGTGTAAATGTGTGTGTGATTTTTGTGTGTGTGCGCGCGCGCCCTATGATGGATTGGCGCCCTGTCTTGGGTTGTTCCTGCCGCCCAGAGTTGCCAGGTGGTACCGATATTTTACCGATATTTGATACCGAAAAGCCACCGAACAAAACATATCGGTAATATAGAGTACAGAAATGTCCAAAAATATTTGTTGGCTCTTTTCGATACTTACAGAAAACATAAAGCATGAGGAAGTATATGAGTTACTACATATGAAAAACATAAAAAAGATGGTAAACAGTGAGAGCATACTGCTAGATAGCTATAAAATATCAACAAAGTCTAGCTCTACTTCGAAAAACATAACAGGAGGAACTTCTCGAGGTGCTTTCGAAATGGGTAATACGACGAATCGGATTAAACGTTTGACTACACACAGAATAAATCCTCATCAGGAAATCTGCAGAATTTTTAATAGCATGAAGAGCAGCAGGACATCACCAGACTGGCCATTCGAGACAGGAGAGCTAAATAAATTACCACTTGCAGACACTATTACTTCTCTTGAAGAAATATGATCAGGTCAGTTAACAGATTACCTTGCACCTTTCTTACTTAGCCCAAGGAAAACCAGTGCTCGTCCGCTGCTATGCCGCTTGACGTATACCAGTTAGGAACCAGCTAACGTTAGCCCTGTTAACCACTTGAATGTTGTTTTTATGTTGTACGTGTGAGCTTTAATAGTTTTAGGGCCAGTAGTCGAGATAATGCTGTTTCTCATGGTAAAACAACCTGTTTAACAGTCGCCGAAAAGTTGAGGATGTTAGTCAAGAGTAGGGTCGTTTCAAGGAATGTTTGGGGTCCTTAGAAAACACTATCGACACAAACTGGGCCCCCCCACCTCCTCAATCGATATGGACCTTTACAGAATTTAAAGAGCCACTAACAAAGTTTAGTCCAGCCTAGGGGCTTGTAATTTTTTCTTCGCTTTCTTCATAGTTCTCATCAGCAAGTGCCAAGTAGAAATCTGCAGTGTTATCCAAGGCACCACACGCTTTCATAAGGTTTTTCGGCAGCCCAAATAAACCTCACCCTGTGCCACTGAATTTTTATCCGCGTGCCCAGTTTGGCTGCAAAACCATGAACCTCCCTTCTGGCAATCTCGCCCAGCAGAGCTTTTATTTAATGTACTAGTTTAAAAATAAAATACACAAAGGAAAAAAAAATTACTCATGACCACCTCCCCCGGGACAACCCCACGAACCCCCTGATTAAGAACCCCTGATATATTGTATATAACATTCTTATAAATTATTCAAAGCCATTTAATGAAACCTAACAACTTTTCATACTGTTTATTTTTTTTCCTTTCACATTCCTCAGCTCACACGCCTCCTCCCGAACCAGTCGGCTCTCCCAAAGTCAAACCTCTCGCTCGGGATGACCCAGTTCAGAATTCCTACCTTCTTCAGAAGAGTTTTTCCGAGAAATCCTCTGTGAACGGCACAGGTGCTCATCCACCCTCGTCCAACTACACCCGCTACAACCTCCCCAAACCGTACACAACCTCAGCACGACCTTTCGAGCGCAAATTCGACAGCCCCAAGTTTAACCATAACCTCCTGCCTAATGAGACGACAGTTAAAGTACCATCGAGCAGCCCATCTAAAATGCACCCTACAGATAAGGACGAAAGGACTGACATGTTAACACGCACGACCAAGTACCAAAACAACGTCAACGCCGTACCTAAGGCCATCCCTGTCAGGTCTGATGCACAAAGATATAAGACTTAAATAATAATAATAATAATTATATCTAGTGTGTTTTATTTACATCTTTTTCCTTCCTATAAATGACACTTCAGCCCCAGCGCCCTGGATGATGACGACGATGAAGAGACGCACACGGTTGTGGCCACAGCGCGAGGCATCTTCAACTCAAATGGTGGGGTTTTAAGCTCCATAGAGACAGGCGTGAGCATTATCATACCGCAGGGGGCAATTCCTGAGGGCATAGAGCAGGAAATTTATTTTAAAGTGTGTCGGGACAACAGTATCCTGCCACCACTCGACAAGGAGAAAGGTAATTACAGTGTTTTATTATAGCTGTGATTGTAGCTAATTCTCAGCTAATTTTTTATTTTGAAGTGGAGATGCTGAAATAGTCCCAAGACCGGAAGGGTGAGTGTTGTGTCAGGAAGGGCATCCATGTTCTAAATCGACAATGCAAGTGACCCATAGTGGCAGGGAAAAAATGACGGGGGAAAAAAAGTGGATGTGCTTGTTGTAATTTGTAGATCTCTTGTGGATCTCGCTAGAGGATTCCAGCAGATGTCAAAAGTAAACAAGGCCAAATAAAATTTAATTTGTGAAAGGAAATGTATATATGAGTGTAGTGAGACCAGCCTTGTTCTATGGTTTGGAGACAAAGGATGTTAGAGATGGATTTGTCAGAAAGGAAACAGAGAGAATGACCAAAGAGGAGATATATGGAGGTGGTCAATATAGATAGAGCTCTCCATTCTGCCAGCCAACATCTTCTATAGGCTCCTCGTTCCAGATATAAATAGTGGGGTGATTTTTCTTTTGCTGTAGCGGGTTCTAAATTCTCAGAGCTACACTCCACCACCGACCTGTCTCAAATTAAAGACAAATTAAAAGCATATCTGTTTAGGACAGATTTTCACTGTTCCACTACGGATGCCCTTTCTCGCAGAACCTTCACACTTTCTGGCTTAATGACTGGACAATTATGATCCCAGAATCATATATTGTATTAATGTATTGCTCAGTTACTTTAAATTGAAGATATATGATTTTAAAATAATTCCATATTTAAAACAACATTTTCTGTCATTTAATAATAATAACTGTGTGTGTGTGTAGGTGAAACCCTGCTGAGCCCCCTGGTGATGTGCGGCCCCCATGGTCTAAAGTTCCTGAAGCCGGTGGAGCTACGTCTTCCTCACTGTGCGTCTATGACTCCTGATGGTTGGTCTTTTGCTCTAAAATCCTCCGACTCTTCGTCGGGTACGCCGCTCTCTAATCTCTCTGCTTTTGGGGCTCTAGGGTGGCACTGCTTGCTTCACGGTGCAGAATCAGTTTCATCCTGTTGATTATTTTTCTCATTAGTGCAGCTGCTCAGTTTTCACGGGTTCATTTGTTCTTACACTCATTATCCTCATGTGTTCATTTTCTTGCTGCTGGTTAGTTTCATATGTCATGTATTCTTCAGTTAATATTATTTAAAAATTGATGTTCACTGCTTTGGGTCTGTGCATGTTCACCATTTCTTCATCATCATCATCATCATCATTCAACTGGTTGTATGGTTGTATCATTTTCTTCTTTTGTTCTTATGCATTTCCTCATCCTTTTCCAGCAGGTGCCTAAAGCAAGCAGGTGTCTTCCTTCCTTCCCTCCTTCCTGTCTGTCTTTCTTATTTCTTTATATTATTTTCAGTTCTAAACTTTCTCTTCCCTCCTAGCTCGCTCTCTCTTTGGCTCTCTCTCTTTCTCGTTCGCTCTCCCTCTCTCTCTCTCTCTCTCTCCCTCTCTCGTCGAATAGTCTGTGATTTAGCTGCCAGTTGTGCAATTGCTGCTAATTATTCCTCATTTAGAGATGGGAGAATACGTCTGGCAGAGATTTGAGAATCACACGAGGCACAGATGGAAACACTTATCTTCCTCTTACAGAACTCTAATAACCTTATGGAGCTAAAAGCTATTATCATCAATAAGTCTTTAATGTTTGCAGTAGTGTAGTGTTGAAAGATATATATATATATATATAGAGAGAGAGAGAGAGAGATTTTCTACAGCAGACGAGACAGATCTGTTTCTACGATCGATCAGACAGCATTCCCAGAGTGTTTCACTATTCTTTAAAAAAGCATCTAACAACAGATGATCACTAGCCACGAGTTTTATATACTACACATACATCATGCACCATGCTGAAAACATCCACAGGGTTTCCTCAGGGTATTAAAATGAAGTTAATTTAAGAACAATATTGGCACAACCACGGCCAGGTGGCACAGTGGATAGTGCTGGCGCCTCACAGCAAGAAGATCCCAGAATCATCCCCTAGGTGGGGCGACATGGGGAAATTTCTGTGTGGAGTTTGCACATTCTCCCTGTGTTTTGCGCGGGTTTTCTCGTGGTGCTCCGGTTTCCTCCCACATTCCAAAGAAATGCATGATGGGTTAATTGGTGTCTCTAAATTGCCCATTAGTGTGTGAATGTGTGCATGATTGTTTGTGTGCGCCCTATGATGGATTTAGTGCCTTGTCTAGGTTTGTTCCTGCCTTTCCGCCCAGAATTGCCGGGTGGGCACCGGCTACCCCATGACCTTGAAACTAAGAATAAGTGGGTATAGGGAATGAATGAATGACCAGCACCACTCGTATGGTATGCATTTATTGAAAGCACTTCTGAGTTGTTTGTGTTTACTGATTAGCAAATAGTTAAATTGGTCTCACACACACACACACACACACACACACACACGCACACACACGGCTATGCTATAAAATTTAAACTTGGAAGAACAAACCGACTACTGCAGTTATTAATGCTGGACCCTATCTGTACTTGTGTTTGATGAGAGATGAAGCCAGATACACTCTCCATCCACTTTATTAGGTACACCTGTCTACAAGCCCAATTCCAATGAAGTTGGGAAGTTGTATAAAGCAATTAGATCTTTGTGGTAACAATCAATTGAACAGGTGTACCTAATGAAGATGTCAGTGAGTGTATTTCTGATTTTAAGAGGCTGATTTTGTCTGTATGTTTATGGTATTAAAATGTTCAGAATGGCATTACAAGAGCAGTAGATTAGACTTAGTGATTACTATATTTCTGCTATATTTCACTCAAGGTAAGTACAAGTCAAATTCTGGTTCTGGGTGGAATTTCCAGAACCGTCTAAAAATTATATATATATATATATAAATGTATATATGTACAGTATATACAGGGGTTAGACAATGAAACTGAAACACCTGTCATTTTAGTGTGGGAGGTTTCATGGCTAAATT
>JAOUQV010000030.1:5648457-5659522 GCA_028565295.1 Aspidoras spilotus | reverse complement strand
CTCTTACTGGTGCAATGTGCAATTAATGAAGATTGGCCACCAGGCTTGTCCAATTTAGCCATGAAACCTCCCACACAAAAATGACAGGTGTTTCAGTTTCATTGTCTAACCCCTGTATATCTTTCCATTCTTTCCCTAAACAATATGTCAATAAAAAAAAGTTTGCACAGTCCAATATTATGCTGGACTGCATTTAGCTTTGATTATGGCACTCATTCTCTGTGGCATTATTTTATATATATTTTTTATTTATATTAAAACGATATCGCTTTTTAAGATAACCAAGGACTCTTCACAAATATGCATATATATATATATAAACTGCTCAAAATAAAGGGAACACTTAAATAACACATCCTAGATCTGCATGAATAAAATGTTCATATTGAATACTTTGTTCTGTACAAAGTTGAATGTGCTGACAACAAAATCACACAATAATCAGCAATAAAATTCAATTTAATAACCAATGGAGACCTGGATTTGAAGTCACACACAAAATTAAAGTGGAATAACAAACTACAGTCTGATCCAACTTTGATGTAATGTTCTTAAAACAAGTCAAAATGAGGCTCAGTATTGTGTGTGGCCTCCAAGTGCCTGTACGACCTCCCAACAAAGCCTGGGCATGCTCCTGATGAGGTGGTGGATGGTCTCCTGAGGGATCTCCTCCCAGACCTGGACTAAAGCATTTGCCAACTCCTGGCAAACGTGACGTTGGTGGATGGAGCGAGACATGATTTCCCAGATGTGCTCAATCGGATTCAGGTCTGGGAAAGGGGCGGGCCAGTCCATAGCTTAAATGCCTTCATCTTGCAGGAACTGCTGACACACTCCAGCCACATGTTTACAGACTCTGTCACGTCTATCACAAGTGCTTAGTGTGAACCTGCTTTCATCTGTGAAGAGCACAGCGAGCCAGTGGCGAATTTGCCAATCCTGGTGTTCTCTGCCGAATGCCAAGCGTCCCTATATTTTTTGAGCAGTATATATATATATAGTTTAAGATCAATATTATTAACATATAGCCTTAAATAATATAATGAAGTGTAGCGGGATAACACAATAATAATGAAAGGATAAAACATCGCTTGTGTGATGTTTCTTTCTTTGAAGATAATGTTTTCCCACTGTCCTTCCACTTCTTAATAATGCATTAGACATTTATTAACTCCATTTTAGTAGTTTTAGCAATTTCTTAGATGTTTTTATTTTCAACTACTCACTTCAATAAAACTACTCACTTCAATAACTCATTTGCCAGCTGAAACATAATTAACCATGCAGTATTTATCAAATGTGAGGCTCTTACCTATTTGCTTATTTAAATCCAGGTGACATTTTTTCTCATGTAGTTTATTTACAGTATGTATCTTATTTACAGTATGTATCTGTCTATATGTAGGAAGATGTTGCAAGAGCAGCACTTGGATGTAGTAACTAAAGTGGCCCAGCTTGAAGAGGCAGCTATATGCCAGCGTCTGGATCGAGAAAGAAACAAATTTACTGTACCTCATCAGCTGGCACACGCACACACACTTGGTAAAAGAACTCTTAAAACTCTAAAGACATCAAAATTTTTCACCAGTTAGCATTTAAAATTGTCTTAGTCATAAGTGTGTGCAAACATGCAAAAGCAGGAACACACACAGCACAGAAGTGTCAGTGTTCCAAACAACTGGCCCTTCAGGAGGGGAGAGATATGCTGTATATACACACAAGAATGATCTTTTTTTCATTCATTTACTATGTACATAAGACAAATGTGAGTGTTTAGCTTTACACCTATGTAATCTGGAATCTGTATACACACACTCACACCAGGTGTCATTTAAGCCTATGTTATATAAGCCACTTTCAAATGTTTATTCAAGGTTGTGTAAGCACATTAAACAATTTATATACAACATGGAACACACCAAACACACACACACACATGCAAAAACAGGTACTGTATAAACACAGATTTGTTTTGCTATTCTTGTGAACAGAGGTTATGTTTTTAATTGCATTTCATCATCAGTGGAACATTCTAGATACAAATGTTGGCACATTGCAAAAAAAGTTTAGGAAATGGCAATGAAATCTTTTACAAAGTCCATTCACCTGTGTATTTTTATCAAACAGAGCGTTACATGACAAATACATACATTTATGCATACAAACATTAAGTGCAAATGGATTTCATAAATACTGAATGACATCGAGGCATTGTTTCTACATACACAAAAACACAGTCAGTGAGGGGCTCAGTTAGGGAACAAGGAATGTGAAGAGACGGAATCATGGGGGCTGCTGGTTCCGATCCACTAATGCAGTTAATGTCTTCGGAAGCCAGCAGCTGTAAACAGACAAAATAAAAGCCACAAGTTATATAGTAAACTACTTAGTGCGCAAATCAGAACCAGCTGTGTCCAATAGTTCACGTGACAGCCCTATAATTGCTGCTTCCTTAAACACTTGCTGTCATCAAATGCCGTTGGTTGCCATGTTCAATGAATCCCCCCAGGTTGCCAGAGTTTCCAGGTTCCTGACAGAGCCCAATCTCAATGAGCTCACTCTGGGAGCTCCGGGAACATAAAGATCTTCCTCCAACGCTGTCCCGAAATGAGATTTTGGGGAAACTTTTCTTGAGATCAGGAGCTGCTATCTGGGTGGAGTCCATCACCACATGCTGTAACACTGGAAACTTGACACGTTCAACTTGGGCATTTTGGGTCAATGGGGATTGGGTGCTCACCATCACAACGTGGAGAAGTTCTCTCATCCTTTTAAGCTCTGGAACTGACTGTGCCATGTCGCGATGCCTCACAGGAGCTTGGACATGAACCTGGTGACTCGCTGTAGAACAGGAGCTTTGACATGCTGTGGTATGGCTCGCTGGGGTTGTCAACATCTTGCTGATCCCCTCTTCTGATGCACTGGTTGCTGAATGGGGGGAGTTTTGAAGGGGATACAGCTTATAGCATGGCGCATACCCGCCCATCATGATACCAGCTTAACCTCCTTTTCCAGTGACACCATTTCAATAACACACTCCAGTCCAGTTTGTACCTGTTTTCTCTGATACTTGTGTTGTTCAGGGTGCGACATTCTGTAACGATGACAATGGTTCAGGAACATATATATTAATATAAATATCACATTAATAAACCTATTCAAAGGCACTTTACTCAGTAGAAGCAATACATTGGTGGCACACTGGCACAGTGATCACCTCATTCCCAGGGCGACCTGGGAAATTTCTATGTGGAGTTTGCATATTCTCCTGGCACGTGTTCTCTGGATTCCTCCCGTATTCCAAAGACATGCGTGTTAGGTTTATTGGGTTTCTAAAGAGGCCCTTAGTGTGTGGCTGTGTGTGCCCTATAATAGATTGGTGCCCTGTCTCAGTTTATTCTTGTCCTTGCGGCCAAAGTTGCCGGTGAGCACTGGCTGGCCCGTGACCTCTTGTGGATTAAGTAGACAAAAATAAATAAATAATAAGTATTACATTTTCTAAATACCTCTGCTGATATTTTTCTGTTTACAAAGTGTTTGTGTGTGTATTACTGTAGACCGAAGTTTAGTTGAGAACACCACCACAGGCTTTCTCTGCAAATCGGCTAACAAGGACCATGGTGAAAGCAATAGTGTGTATCTCAACAATGCAGTCAACCAACCATATGCTCAGGCGCAAGTCCTCATCAACATCAATCACCCAGATGATGAACGTGACATCTACCTCTCCCCTCATCTTGCCCGTATTGTCAAACCTCATCAGGTTATTGTTTAGTTCATTCTGACCGTAGATTCATCAACAGACCGTAGTTTACAATATACAGGAAGTTATTATTTATAATAATCACTAATACAATGATAAAGTGAAATAAGCAAATTTTGTCTTTGACTCATCATTCTCTGCTGTAACCCTTTGCTCTTATCCTCGCCATCTCATTTTGTCGTCCAATTTTTTATTCAGATTGGAGGAATCCGATTTCTGTACAATAACCTGGTTGAGTCACAGAAGCATTTTAAAAGCACCCCTGGTTTTGGCTGTATCCTGGCTCATAGCATGGGCCTGGGTAAAACTCTGCAGGTCATCTCTTTCATCGACATCCTGCTGTGCCACGTCGGAGCTCACACCGTGCTCGTCATCGTCCCTGTGAGTGTCTGTTTGTGTGTCTGCATTTTTTTGTGTCTATGTGTGTGAGAATATGTTGTTTTTGTGTGTGCATGAGGATTTATATGACCATGTGTGTACACGTGCTGCCAGTTTGAGTTAGACATTCCATATTCATACACACTGTACACTACACGATCCATATTGGATACTGAAATGTGTGATGCTCAGCATCTGCAGAAAATCAGGTAAAATCTGAAACAAAACTTTTTAAGTTAAGGAAGATCCACAACAAGTCTTTATACTGATTCACAGCTTGTTAGTTTCAAATATGCAATAATAAACACCAAGAAGGGACATAAAATTAAAGCCTATGAATCAAAAAGGTGAAATGAGAATGATGAGAATATCTAGTCGGAAGGGCAGGAACAACCCCAGACACGGTGCCAATTAGTTGTAGGGCACATATACACACACACAATTATGCACATTCAAACACACTTAGGGCCACTTGAGAGACACCGATTAAACTAATATGCACGTTTTTGGAATGTGGGAGCAAACCGGAACACCTGGAGAAAACCCACAGGAAACCTTGCAAACTTCACACAGAGATCTCTCAAGTCGCCTCACCCGGGGATCAAACCCAGGTCCTTCTTGCGCTGAGGTAACAGCACTACTTCAGCTTCACTCATCGAAATGGGAAAGAGCTGCTGTGGGAAAACATGTTTCTTTAGTTATCATCTGAAAACAAACTTTAACACTTTATTTCGAGACTGATTCAAGAATCGAGACAAGACGAATATGAGAAAGTGGTCTTGATTAGGTTTTAGGAAAGCAGTGTATAGGCTGGTGGACACAGTGCTTTGGTGTGGGACATGCTCACCTGAATGATGCCACAGCTGCCTAAATTACAACATTCAGTTGTAAGTGACAGATGGGGTGCAATAATACTAGACCAGGGTATGTAATACCCAAACTGGCAATTAAGTGTACTTTATATGCAATGTGTTTCATAACTTGATCTCTGTCCATCTCTGTCTTTTACGTCTCTTGCTCCACCTGTCTCTCTGTCATTTTACAATTGCATATATTTCCCTCATTCTCCCATGAATTGCTTCAGGTGAATACACTACATAACTGGTTGGAAGAATTTAATCTCTGGGTCCCGCCTGCTGATGCCTTGCCATCTGACAATGACCCAGGCTGCATTTCACCTCGTAGCTTTAAGGTGCACATCGTTAATGATGAACACAAGTAAGTAACAATAAAATTTTAAGCAAATGCCAATAAGCATATAAAATATTTTTGAACAGATTGAACTTGTTTGGTATACAACACAGTGTAGTGGTGTGATGCTTCCACCTCAAAGATTAGGCATATGAGTATCTAATGCTGCCCTGTGATGCAGAATGAAGCAGTTTGGAATAATATATATATAATAGGCTGATTACATGTGTTTATGAAAAGCACTGCTAAGCATTTACCTTCCATAGTAGGTACAGGGGTTAGACAATGAAACTGAATCACCTGTCATTTTAGTGTGGGAGGCTAAATTGGACAAGCCTGGTGGCCAATCCTCATTAATTGCACATTGCACCAGTATGAGCAGAGTGTGAAGGTTCAATTAGCAGGGTAAGACCACAGTTTTGCTCAAAATATTGCAATGCACACATTATGGGTGACAGTCCCAGAGTTCAAAAGAGAACAAATTGTTGGCGCATCTGTGACCAAGACAGCAAGTCTTTGTGATGTAACAAGAGCCACTTTGGGGTGTTTTTGAGGAGCAAGTCAGGAAACGTTTTCCTCCACCAGCATCATGTAGTGACCTGGCCACTATCCTGCAAGAAGAATGGCTTAAATCGTAAATGATAGAGCTGGTTGTTGGTTTCATAGCTATACCCCCGAATGACTACAGCACAGGGAACACAAAATTCTTATTCAGGCTGCTGTAACTTAATGAAAAAGAATTTAACCTTAATTTGTTATACAAACACGATTCCAGAAACAATTGGGTACAAATTGTAATAAAAACACAATGCAATAATTTACAAATCTTAAAAAACTGATATTGTATTCACAATAGAACATAGACAGCATATAAAATGTTGAAAGTAAGACTTTTTGAAACCTCCTGACCTCCTGAGTCCTGGTGGATTTTGGGTTTATAGTCTAGCTGAACTGTGCTGGGGTCAATAAATCTTATAAGTTCAATGTAAATGCATTTGTATTCAATTCTCTATTTGTAATATTTTTTTACTCTTGTTGGACTGTTACTTATTTTGTTATCTAAACCTGCAGGAAAGTTAGTTACCCATTACACAAAACCCATCTCAACACCATAATATTAAGTTCAATGTTTAATCTCAACAAAGTAACACCTAAAACAATTATGTGTGGTTTTCCATTATCCGTGCAATGCTTTATGTCACTTCTTTTGAGCTTACAGCATAGCATTGTCTCTTGCAATGCGCTCCCAAAGGATTTAAGCTAACCAATGTACCTCCCTCAAGGACATGATCCATGAGTTTTTCAGCATTTTAAAAAGAAGAAAAACTTAGGTAAGGTTTTGAAAAACAAAGTGGAGATGGCTTGCTGTACCTCTGCGACATAAACGTCTGCGGCATGGAGCATAAGGACTCTCACTGGGTCAATTAATGTATGAGTCACTTTTCACAGTTTGATACCTCTGAGCGGGTTAGTCTACCCACTCACATCTGTTGCATGGTCTACTCTTTTCTATCTCGCTCTCTCTCTCTCTCTATGCCTGTCTCGTACAAACTCTCACTCACATATTTACATACAGTAAAATTACATTGTGTTATAGTACAAATCCCAACTCTATTCTATGTTGATTCTATGTTGATTTATTTGTGCATGTGTTCTACTACAGGTCCCCAAACAGCCGTGCTAAGGTTGTTGAAGACTGGTACAGAGATGGTGGTGTGCTGCTAATGGGCTATGAGATGTACCGATTACTCTCCCTCAAGAAATGCTTGGTCACTGGAAAAAGGAAAAAAAACACACAAGGTCCAGTTAATACTGATGTAGTTAAGAAGGACCACCAGCAGGAGCTAAAAAAAGGTCAGCTTTAATCATTAGATAGATAGATAGATAGATAGATCTGCAGTAAAAATAAGTTGCTGATGTTGCTATGCAGAGCAGCACATCAGCAACACACAACTGACACATTTTTAATCGGGCCATCAGCCAGTTCATGCTAATAAACCAATTCAGGAGTATATGTATTCACATTTTTTACACCCCTAATATGTAAACTGCATTCAGAAATAATTTTATCAATACTACTTATGTTTACATTTTCTGTTCAGTTCAGTTTGATCATTTGTCCCTTTAGAAAACTCAGAACATTCTAAATCATGTAGAAATAAAGTTCTTCAAACAATGAAATGATAAATATAGAGGCCCAGCTAGCTAATATAGAGGCCCAGCTTTCACAACTATCCTTATTTAGTCATGGTTATTTTCAAACCTTCAGTGCAGTTGAACAGTTAACAGTTAATGTGTTTTTCCATTTATTTCATACTTATAGATGAATATTTCTTTTCATAGCTGTGCATTTTAACAGAAATTTTTATTCAGAATCACCTTTTTTTCTCTAGGTATTGAAAAGGCTCTTTCCAAGCCTGGTCCAGATGTAGTCATCTGTGATGAGGGCCACAGGATTAAGAACTGGCATGCCAGCACCTCACGGGCTTTAAAAAGCATTGGGACACAGCGGCGGGTAGTGCTGACTGGTTACCCGCTGCAAAATAATTTGTATGAGTACTGGTGCATGGTGGACTTTGTGCGTCCGGGCTTCCTGGGAACGCGACCTGAGTTCAGCAACATGTTTGTGCGGCCCATCCTGAATGGCCAGTGCATGGACAGCACACCTGAAGATTTGCAACTCATGCGGTATCGTAGCCATGTGCTTCACAGCCTGCTTGAAGGATTTGTACAAAGGTGAATTAATCAATGAATTATGCATTACTATAGAGTAAACTACCTTTCCAACATCAAAACTCTGTGTGTGAATGAGAGGGAGGCACGTAGAACAGTCAGGTTAAAGGGATCAGTGCTCACAATGGTGGAGTTCAGGTACTTGGGATCATCTGTGCAAGGATATGCGGAGTGTGGAAAAGAGGTGATGAAGAGAGTACAGTCAGGTTGAAATGGATGGAGAAAAGTCTCAGAAGTGATGTGTGACAAAAGGGTTGCAGAAAAAGTGAAACGTCTATAAAAAAGTTGGAAGAATAGTCTTGTTGTATGGTTTGGAGACGGTAGCGCTGACCAATAGACAGGAAGCACATCTGGAGGTCTAAGAGCTTAAAATGCTGAGGTTCTATTTGGGAGTGATCAGGATGGATAAAGGATTAGGAATGGGAACATCAGAGGGAATTAAGAGTCAAAGTTAGAGAGGGCAGACTGAGACTGGCATGTTCAGAGGTGGAAGGATGTTAGAGAGAGAGCTGCCAGGCAGGAGACAGAGAGGAAGACCAAAAAGTAAAGATGGATATATGGATGTGGTCAGTGTAGACATGCAGGTAGCTGGTGTGAGAGCAGAAGATAATGACAGATTGACTAGCAGTGGCGACCCCTGATGCCTACGAAAGCACCGCTCCTCTCAGATTCACCTGTCCAACAGGTTCGCCCTCCTCAGTGAGACACCCGCAGAGAAACCTGAAAAATCTCTGGTTATAGAAGACTTTATAGTGAGGCACGTGAAAGTAGCTAGGACTTTAGGGGCACCAGCAGCATTAGTACATTGTTTACCGGGAGCAAGGGCGTCGGACATAACAGTAATCTTAGGATTATGAGCAAGTGCAGGTTCTCTAAGATAGTTTTTTATGTTGGATCTAATGATATATGCTTTCGACAGTTAGAGGTTACCAAATTAATATTATAGAGGTGTGTAAATTAGTGTAATCTGCTTTGGCCTCCTCCCAATGCGGCATGATGATGTAACACAGCAGGTTATGGTCACTGAACTGCTGGATGTCTAAGTGGTGCTCAGAAAACCATGTAGGCTTCATAGATAATTTGAGTAATTTTAAGGGACTCCTGCAGCATAGGACATAGTCTTAAAACAGATATTTAAATATACGCTTCGACAATCCAGAAGACCCCCTGAGAACTGCATTGGCATCTATTCTTGGCTCTGTAGGGGTACACCAAAATGTAATAGGGCCCACTCATAAGGGCGGTCACACACTTCATTAAATATTAACATTGAGATTAAATATAAACAATATAGTTATACTTCCACTGTCTAATCTTATTTAAGACCATTATCTTATATCATTTAAAATTGTATCAAAATAATAGTGTTTTATGCCAGTACAGGCTCAAGTACTGCAGATAATTTTGTTAATAAACTCCCAAATTTATCGACTAAGCTTAATCAGGCAGCTGAGCACCTAGATTCAATATTTCGTTGTATGCTGGAAAACTAGCACTGTGGTATAATGATTTCACACGGACCCTAAAATAAAACCACCAGGAAACGTCAGACAAACCTTTTTGTGCATCAAACAGCATGGAAGGAGAGTCTTGTAAATTATAGTAAAGCTCTTAGAGCTGCTAGAGCAAAATATTTCTCCTCGCTAATAGAAGAAAACAAAAATTATCCTCCCTTTTTATTTAAGACCATAGCAAACCTAACAAAAAAAAAATACCACTGCAGAAGCGTTCCCACCATTAGGTTGTATTTGCGACGACTTTATACTTTTTTTTCAGGGATAAAGTTGAAAATATAAGGCACAACATCAATACTGTAAATCTTAACCCGAGTAATCCAAGTCAAATAGACGTCAATATATTTACCTTAGACCAGAGATTATCATACTTGAATCCACTTCAAGAGTTAATTTCATCATCAAAGTCTACAACATCTATATTAAATCCCATACCCACAACGTTACTCAAAAAATTTACTACCAGAAATAATCCATCCTCTCATAAAAATGATCAATTCCTCACTTAGTTCTGGCTATGTTCCTAAATGATTTAAATTAGCAGTTATAAAAAATAGCAGTTATTAAAACGTTGTATTGCAGCAGTCATGTTCATAACTGAATAAAAATAATATTTTTAAAATCCACAGGCAGCTAGAAGTAAAGTTTATAATATTTTATTATCTCTGGATGGTTTTTCATTTACACCATGTACAGCTTTAAAAGACCTTGGTGTGATTATTGATTTTAGCCTTTCCTTGAATCTCATGTAGATAATACCACCAGGATAGCATTCTTTCACCTTAGAAACATTGCTAAGATTAGAAATATGCTGGCACTGAATGATGCAGAAAAACTTGTCCATGCATTTGTCACCTCTAGGTTGGATAACTGTAATGGTTGTTCCAGTAGGTTCATAAACAAACTACAGTTAATCCAGAATGCAGCAGACCTAACTAGAACCCTGAAATATGAACACATCACCCCTGTCTTATACACACTGCACTGGCTACCAGTTAAAATTAGAATTGATTATAAAATACTTTTTCTTGCTTACAAATCAATTAACAGTCTTGCACCACAGTATCTTACTGAACTTCTAGTTTCTTATGCGCCACCACGCCCACTTTGATCAACAGGTGCAGGCTATTTGCTGATACCTTGTATTATGAGGGCTACAGCAGGGGGCAGATCATTCTCTTTTCAAGCCCCACATCTATGGAATAGTCTTCTAGTTAGCGTTCGGCACTCAGACACATTCTTAGTCCTCAAGTCTAGGCTGAAAACTTATTTAATTAGTCAAGCATATCCTTCATGGTCCCCTATAGTTCAGGGCTCAGAGCTGGAGGGTTCATGGTCATAGAGTGTTTTGGTAAATTGGAATTTTTGGATGCAGTTGCCCGGCCAGTCTCACACAAGATCACTCAGGCTTGTTGACGGTGGAGTGGCTGGCTGCTTTATGTCCCAGGGCTTCCTCATGTCTGTGTCACCTTCTGGTTCTACCCTG
>JAOUQV010000030.1:5606133-5616198 GCA_028565295.1 Aspidoras spilotus | reverse complement strand
TAGAGAGCCTTCCCAGAGAGGAGAGAATGGTAATTCGTGCAGATTTCAACGGGCATGTTGGTGAAGGAAACAAAGGAGATGAGAAGGTGAGGGGAAAGTTTGGTGTTAAGGATAGAAACCTAAAAGGACAGATGGTTATGGATTTTGCAAAGAGGATGGAAATGGCTGTAGTAAACACATTTCCAAAAGAAGGAGGAGCACAGGGTGACCTACAAGAGAGGAGGCAGGAGCACACAGGTAGACTACATCCTGTGTAGACGAGGTTGCTTAAAATGGATTGGAGACTGTAAGGTAGTGACGGGGGATAATGTAGCTAGACAACATCGGATGGTGGTTTGCAGGATGACTCTGGTGGTGAAGAAGAGGGCAAATATAAAGTGGACCAAATGGTGGAAGTATGGAAAGGAGTTGAAAAAGGCTTTGGGTGGTAGCAAAGAGCTTCAGGTTGTCTGTGTAGCAACAGTAATTAGACAGACAGGAAGAAAGGTACTTGGTGTGTCATCTGGACAGGTGAAGGAAAGCAAGGAAACTTGGTGGTGGAAAAAGGAAGTGCAGGAGGTTATTCAAAGGAAGAGGTTGGCAAAAAAGATCGTCATCTGAAGAGAGTAAGCAGGAATATAAAGTGATGAAGAGTCGGACAAAAAGGGAGGTAGCAAAGGCCAAGCAGAAGGCCTATGATGAGTTGTATGAGAGGTTAGACATTAAGAAAGGAGAGAGTGAGTTGTATCGGACCTGATGACATACCGGTAGAGGTATTGAACTGTATAGGAGAGATGGGAGTGTTGTTTTTGACTAGACTATTCAATGAGATTTTTATGAGAGCATCAGAGGGACAGGCATGTCTACATTGACCACATCAATATATATATATATATATATCTGCTTTGGACTTCCGCTCTGTCTCCTCCCTGGCAGCTGCATTTTTTATCCTCCTACCATTATATCCACTGTCCCTCCTCTGCACATGTCCAAACCATCTCAATCGACCCTCTCTAAATTTGTCTCCAAATTTTACAACCTGTGCTGTCCATCTGATGTAGCTCTTTCTGACCTTCTGTATACTTCTCCATCAGCATTCTAAAAGCAAAAATTGCATCTGTGGTGCACTTTCTTGGCATGAAACATAATGCTGCACACAAACGGTCACTAATTGTCAAAGCCTAACTTCAACAACTCTCTTCTAAATCTTCATTGTGTGACTCATTAACTTTATGCCCCTGTTATTGCGACAACTCTGCACATCACCCTTGTTCTCCATTCCTCAGGCATCAATTCAATCTCAAAAATCTCGTTACATAATTTAGTCAAAAACGACACCCCTATATCTCCTATACATTTCCATACCTCTACTGGTATGTAATCAGGTCCGACTGCTTTTCTCCTCTTCATCCTTTTCAAAGCTTTCCTTACTTCATCCTGGATAATCTTTACTATATCCTGTTCCACTATTTCTATGCCTTCTACTCTTCTTTCCCTGTCATTCTCTTTATTCATCAGCTCCTTAAAATACTCCTATCTTTCCCTCACCCTCTCCTCATTCGTCAGTACATTTCCGTTTCTATCCTTGATCACCGTGACGTTGCACATCTTTTCTCGCTCTATCTCTTTTTCTAATTTCTTACTGTCTAACATCTTGTACAACTCAATATAGGCTGGCCACTGCTACCTCCCTCTTTGACCTACGCTTCATCTCTTTATACTCCTGTATACTCTCTTCAGTCCTGTCCCTGTCCCATTTCTTTCTGCATTCGCTTGTTCCACCACCAGGTTTCTTTGCTGTCTTTCATCTGACCAGATGACCCACTAAGTAACTTCCTGCCTGTCTGTCTAGTCATTGTTGCTGCTGGTACCCAGTCATCTGGAAGCTCTTTGCTACCACCCAAAGCCTTTTTTATAACTCCTCACAGCATTCCTCCTATATAAAATTCCACCATTTTTGTCCTCTTTTCTACATTTGCCCTGCTCTTAACTACCATAGTCATCCTGCAAAACACCATCCGATGTTGTCTAGATACACTATCCCCTGCCACTACCTTACAGTCTCCAGTCTCTTTCAAGTGACCTTGTCTACACAGAATGTAGTCTACCTGTGTGCTCCTGCCTCTACTCTTGTAGGTCACCCTGTGCTCCTCCTTCTTTTGGAAATATGTGTTTACCACAGCCATTTCCATCCTTTTTGCAAAATCTACCACCGTCTGTAGAGTCATATCCTCAACACCAAACTTGCAGATAACCTCCTTATTTCCTTTGTTCCCTTCACCAACATGCCCATTGAAATCTGCACCAATCACCACCAACTGACAGCCAACTTGTAAGGAAAAAGGAATCATCATCTCACAAATGTTGGTCAGCTGCAGGAAGCCTGAGGTGTGCTAAAACTAGACGGCTGCGTTGACCTTGGACCCCAGAAAACACAGTGAACCAACACCAGCAGATGACATGGCTCCTAAACTGTCACTGACTGTGGAAACTTTAAACTAGACCTCAAGTGACATGGCTACTGTGCTTTTCCTCTCTTCCTCCAGACTCTTGGACCTTGATTTTCAAAGGAAATGCAAAATTTACTTTCATCAGAGAACTTAACTTTGGACCATTCAATAGCAGTCCAGTCCCTTTTGTCTCTGGACGCTTTTGACACTCTCTTTTGTATAAGATTGACTTGCAATTTGGACAAAAGGAGCCCCAACTAAGTATTGTGCTGTACATGTTGATACAGTTCATACTTTTTAGTTAGCCAGTATTTCTAAAAATCCTTTATTTATCCTGAATTGGTCTAAAGAGACATTCTAATTTTCTGAGATAATGAATTTGGGTTTTTTTTTATTTGTCAGTTATATTCATTAAAACAAAAGAAGTAAACACATGAAATAGATCAGTCTGTGTGTAACGAATGTGTATAGTATACAAATTTGACTTTTAAATGGAATTATGGAAATAAATAAACTTTTTCATAATATTCTAATTTTATAACCAGCACCTGTACACTTTTTTTATAGTTTAAATGAAACAAGTTTTAGTTTATTATTTTCTTTACAGTTTTCCTATATTTCTAATGATTTGTTTTCATCACGGATACAGATTTACGACATTCAGACAGGGCAAAAAACCCTTACCTTAAACAACCCTGATCTTGCAAACAACTACAAGCGGAACTGTGCCACCTTCAATCCAACTGATGACCTTGTGTTAAATGATGGAGTTATGTGGGATGTGCGTTCAGCGCAGGCCATCCACAAATTTGATAAATTTAACATGAACATAAGCGGTGTGTTTCACCCTAACAGCCTTGAAGTCATAATCAACACGGAGATAGTATCCTTCCAGTACGCATGGTTTTAATGTAATGTTTAAAACCCCAACAAATTATTACTATTATAATATATATATATATGGATGGATGGATATGTGTGTATATAATTGAAAAAAAAAATATTGTTATTATTATAAAATAGAAAAGTTTATTATGAAGGCTGTTATCAAATTTCCCGTCTGCACAATGTGGGTATGGAGTCTTCTTGATTACAGATTTAGCTCCAGTTCTTTAACTTCAATATCAGTGGGACCTAAGGACTTTCCATTTGCTGCACACTGTACCAGCACTGGATCAGTGCAGAATTGTCTTCAACAACAGCGGAACAGTCATTTATGGAGGTAAACATGCATTACAGTCCCCAAATGGTTTCTTATGGTTTCATTTGTTCTGGAAGTCTAAAGCTACGTTTCTGGATAATAAGATTTCAAACCCACATCACAGAATTTATTTTTTATTTTTATTTTTTCTTAAAATACTACTTAAGCTTGATTTGTCATATTAATGTCTGAATATCATATTTTAGCCATGCTTCAGGCTGATGATGAAGATGAAATGATGGAGCAGCAGATGAAAAGTCCCTTTGGTTCCTCATTCAGGACATTTGACGCTACTGATTACAAACCAATAGGTACAAACCTTTACCCCATCACTGGATAAACAAAATTCTATACTTCTTTTTTACATTTAACTTAATACTGTTATCAGTGTTAGCAGCAGTATGTCTTATTGTAAAGATTTCTGTATTTTAATAATGATAGTATACACTGGCTGTGTTTATTTTTTTCCTCTTCCCTTCAGCCACCATTGATGTTAAGAGGAACATCTTTGACCTCTGCACTGACACCAAAGACTGTTATCTGGCAGTTATTGAAGTATATTATTACAAATATCACATTTCTGAACAGATTAGTTGAAACAGTTGTTTAGTTGTCAATTTAATGTTGTAATGCCTTTATTTACATTAGAATCAAGATTCCATAAATATGGACACAGTGTGTCGACTTTATGAAGTGGGCCGACAAAGACTAGCTGAGGAAGAAGAGGATGAGGAGGATCAGGTGAACACATATGGCTTAATGCTATATTTATATATAATTCTGTACAGTTTAATATTAATAATAGCTTTCAACAATGGAGACATTTTGGATAATGCATAGTTTTTAGGCATGGGCATTACCCACTCTCCCCTCAGTTTACATGTGTTACTATGGTACTATATCTATATGCATTTTTTTGCCTTTAAAAAGTAAATTGAACTTCTAATAATCATTAATCAAAATCAAAATGGGGCAGACATAGATTTCAGGTTAAGGAACCGGCCTTGACCGCGGTTTGATTCCTGATACTGCCACAATATTGATGAAGTGCCCTTGGGCAAGAACCCAACTCCCGGGGATTTGTGGAGGCAGCACACAGCTCCAGGCTCGTGTGCTCACTTCACAATTGTGTATTGTACACTATAATTTGAATATTTTCTCACCCATGATCGAAATCAGGTGTTCCAATCACTTCCATGGCACAGGTGTATGAATGCTTCAGCATATCAAGACATTTTGAACAATTCTATTCTCCCAACTTTGTGAAAAGAGTTTGGAGCTGGCCTCTTCCTCTTCCAACATGACTGTGCACCAGTGCACAAAGCAAGGCCCATAAAGACATGGATGGCCGAGTCCGGTGTGGATAAACTTGACTGGTCCTGACTTCAACCTGATTGAACATGTTTAGGATGAATTAGAGCGGAGACTGAAAGCCAGGCTTTCTTGTCCAACAATAGTGTGTGACCTCACAAAGGTACCTCTAGAAGAATGCTCAAAATTCCCATAAACACATTCCTAAACCTTGTATACAGACTTCTCAGAGGTTTTGAAGCTGTTTTAGCTGCAAAGGGTGGACCGACATCATATTGACCCCTATAGATTAGCTCATATATAGTGGCAAATAGATCACTTTGACTTCCTATCGAAAAAATCTAATTTGTTAGTTGTCCTCTCATTTAGACTTTGCTTTTAAATCTCAGTTTATTTTAGTTTCAATATTTGTATTTTCATTGGTAATTGTTTTTAAACCTGGTAATATTACAATAACCTTTAAACTGATGTGAACTCATCGGCTCTGAGCAGTCAACCTTCACAGCATTCTGTCATTGTGACCGCAGAATCATCAAATAAGCTTTATTTAAACTACATGGTCCTATGTACAAGACATACACAGACCGAAATGTCGTTTCTCTCAGACCCACATAACATAACAAGGACATAGATGCTTACAGGACTAAACAAACACCGGACTATCGGGAAAGAGAGGCTGCTGCACATCCGCGCGCCGCCTTTTTAACATAAAAAAGGACATGAAGAATACACAAGGAGAGGCCAAAATTTTAATAAGGCCCACAGTTCCTCATGTGTAATGAGGCCCACAGTTCCCCAACAAGTTTGCAAGCAATATAGAAAATGCACATCACAAGGGTAAGGAATAAGGGAAAGGAGATTTGGATGGGGGGGGATAGAGGAACACAAAGGTGGGGGGAAGAACCTTTTATCTTCTCTCTGTCCTTCACGATTGATTTGTTTATCCCAGCCCAACCTTGAAGAGCTGTAGCCGGTTTTCAGGGTAGCCAAAACATAGATTAGACCTTATTTGCTAAAGGGGGCAAAAAAATTTCATTCCAATAGTCTTTCAGTTCTACACATAGTTCATGTCTATTTTGTGGCCCATTTCGGTCTCTCAGACGATCCAGTCAATTGAGCATAGACATGATATTGTCCATTTTATGATTTAAAGTCACAAATTGAGTGCTGACAGCTCTGCCCATTGCATCAATCAAGTCGGGCAGCTTCAAAGGGGCTCAGACAGCTGTTCCCGTTAGTTTAGATTCTCTGTAGATCAGGGAAATGCCTAATTCAATCAGCAAAATGCCTGTGATCATGATTCAAAATAGATATACGTCCTCAATGTCCTTTACAGAAAGCATGACCGTCCAATTCTCCCACGAAGCTCTCGCGTATCGCACTGCAGACGTTCCTTCGGGACAGTTTGGCTCCTCCGATCCCAAGCTACTTGTTGAGAAGATGGTGTCACTTGTGTTGAGAGACCATTTAATTTTTTCCATAATGTGTTGTTTTGTGGAGCACAGCGAAGAAAATCTCTTCAGAAGCAGTAGACAGGACAGAGAGCGAAACAAGAGATAAGGGAGAGGGGAGGGAAAATGCTACCGCCTTCGTCAAGTGCAGTTTAAAAGAACCCAGTTAAACAAATGAGACAAAAATATACTTAGTCATTTATATATTAAAGAAAATATTAAATATTTGTGAGTAGCAAAAGTATGTGAACCTTTTGAGTTCAGTATCTGTTGTGACCCACCTGTGCAGCAATAACTGCAGCTAAACATTTCTGGTAACTGTTAATCAGTACTGCATATCGGCTTTGAGGAATTTTAGCCCGTTCCTTTGTACAGAACAACTCTGGACTGTTAACATTGGTGGGTTTTCCTTAAATTATCTGCTCACTACAGGTCCTTCCTCCATACTTGTATTAAGGTCAGGACTTTGACTTGACCGTTCCAAAACATTATCTTTATTCTGTGGTAAAACGACGTGTGCTTATGGTCGTTGTCTTGCTGCATGATCCACTGTCTCTTGAGATTCAGTTCATGGACAGATGTCCTGACATTTTCATTTAGAATTCTGATATAATTTAGAATTCATCGTCCCATCAATGATGACATGCCTTCCTGGCCCAGATGCAGCAATACACGCCCCTATGAGCAGAAATGAGCGGTGGCTTTTCCCCTTGCAACCCTGCCATGTAAGCCATTATTGTTCAGTGTTCTCCTGATAGTGGACTCAAACGAACAAACGTTTCTTCTTCATCATTTGAGACATCCTTTTTTATATTGTTCAGATTGTAACACAGAGTGTTTACTTTGGCTTTAGCTTACGATTGTATCCTGGATGCAAAGGCCATTTGATATTTTTCCTGTAAGTGAGACTTGTGAAAGTGTTGCTACTTTCCTTGCATTACCTGAACGAGTCTTATATTTCTATAATGAGATGATTTTAGAAGAAATATATTATTTATGGTGGACATATTTGCTTTCTGATGAATCCAGGTTTTGCAGTGTGTATTGGCTAATGTAGATTTAGGAAAATATATATAGGGTAATATATATACAGTAGCTAATCAATCAAATAGGAAAATGTACGGCTATGGGTTCATGTGTAAATAAAGCTTTTGACCAATATTAATGCTGGCAGCTTCGTATACTGTCATATACCTTACTCCACAGTGAAATAGCAGGATAACCTGGGGACAATGCTTGTTGTTAAAAGCGCTTTATAAATAAAATTGAATTGAACCTGACTAAAAAAAATATGTAGATACCACCCTAAACACATGTATGTGCTCATTGTTTCTAATACTATAAATACTTTGGTATACACCAACTTAAACCGACATTGAAGGTTAGATAGTTTTCCATTAGCAAGAAATCTTGAATATTTCATGGCTCTCATGGTCACCAGGTGAGATGGAGTAGCGATTAGACTGGGAGATCACAGGGAGATAAAAAAAAAAAAAAAATAGGATAATATTTAAAGACTGCAATAAAACTTGAGTGTTCTCTACAATTTCAGGAGAATGAAGATCAGGAGGATGAGGACGACGACGATTCAGATGATGACCTGGACGATATCGACACGGATCCCCTGATTGCCGAGTTGGAGAATGAGAATAATGGAGAGGAAGAGGAGGAGGAAGATGCTGAACAGGATTTTTCTCCATCAGATGATGAAGAGGTCGCACGTCTCCTGGAGGAGGAAGGTGAAGACGACGACAACGATGACGACGAAGATGATGATGATGATGACGACGACGACGATGAGGACGATTCTGAGGACAATGATGGAGATGTAGAGCTAGTGATGGATAATAGTGAGTGGATAGCTTTTAAATAAGTTTGTCATAGAATGTATGCTTGGTAATTGTATTTGCTCTTGTAATACGTTTTTCTCTCCTATTCCAGCAGATAGCTCTGAAAACTCGGATCTAGAAGATGACATCATTCTTTCTTTGAACGAGTGAGCCATGGAGCTTGCAAAGATAACAGAAAGCACAGTCTCATTCATACCTCAGAGGTGAACAACACACAGAGAAAAGATGACGAATCTTAAACACGTCAAAGCAGGAAGAAAAGCACTTGACTGGTTGAACCAAGGACTCCTATATGGAGGAGACTCTCCTTGTGTGCTAGAAGGAAGGGCTCTATAAAAAAAATGCTGATATAAATACAATTACACGGTAAATTGTATAGTTTTGAAGGGAGTTTTATGAAACGAGTGTGATAGTTTATAAATAATGAAACAAATTAGTTTTCATGGAAAAAAGCTGTTTCTAAAGACACCATTTTTGAAAGTATAATTTTTAAGAGAACAAAAATAGACACTCAGTTTAAGATGATGTGTATTAGATATTTGTCTTTTTTATTGGCTTTGACCATAGAAAAGAGCTATTCTTTGTCTAAAAATGGGTGCTGTGTTTGTGTGTGTGCAAGTCTGCATGCACACGCGAGTTAAAGCAAATCTTTTTTTGCTTAATTACATCTTAAAAATTATTTTTTTTTTTTTGCCAAGCATATTGCATATCCCAGTATATTTGCTATTAGAATCGCCCATATGCACAGATGCCTGGTTAGAAGAATTTATAAAAAAGAGAGTTTTGTTTCTTTTGTGCTTTGTAGCATTATGGGTTCACTTTAGTGACGACTGAATTGTGATGAAACCGAATCAATCCAAGTGCCGGTTGCACTATTGCTCATACACCAGCATTTCATTGTGTTATTCCTTTTGGCTGCAATTTAATTTTAAGTGATCCCTTAATAAATGCATAGCTCCCTTGTACAGTATGTATCAAAGTATTTTTACTATAAACACTATTCAAGTGACCCAGCTTTTTTGATGTTTGTATCTCACTGATCAATAATAAAGCCGTTATGTTTATACGTGTGAAGGATTTTAAAATTGTCTCAAAAATCAAATGGCACTTTGTAAATTATGATTTTCTTCATTTGTTTATATCACGATTATCATTTAATGGTAATATATTAGCGGGGAGGCACAGTGGGACAGTGGTAGTGCTGTCGCCTCACGGTAGGAATGATCCGCAGATGGGAAGACCTAAGGAATCTTTGTCTTCGCATGTCCTCCCTGTGTTTGTGTGGGTTTCCTCAGGGTTTTCCCGTTTCCCCCACATCCCAAAGACATGCATGTTAGGCGAATTTGTGATGCTAAATTATCCGGTCGTAAGCCGGGAAAGGGTGCGGATTGTGTCAGGAAAGGCATCCAGTCTAAAAAGTGCCAGATCAGAATGTGCCAGAGCAGAAGTGACCTGCTGTGGTAATGCATTTAATTATGTCCTGTTTTTCCTTAGGTTTTAAAATATAGTTTAAGTTATTATTATCATGAGGGAAAAAGTTCAGGGAAGTCTCTCGACAGATGGTTGATGACTCCTCAATATACAAATTCAACCCGTTGGGAGAATATGAAAACTAGAGATAATACAATCCATTGCTTAGTGTTGCTTGTAATTCACTGTGGACCGTATTCTATGAGCTGATAATGAAATACTTATGTGATTTCGAAGATGTCCTTATTATCATGATTTGGTACAAAATCAGTATTTGATGATATACAGGGGTTAGACAATGAAACTGAAACACCTGGTTTTAGACCACAATAATTTATTAGTATGGTGTAGGG
>JAOUQV010000030.1:5590360-5600723 GCA_028565295.1 Aspidoras spilotus | reverse complement strand
TTGGCATTGGTGTACACAGGGGTAGGAATATTAGGTGTTTTTATGTGTATTAAGATCTCATCTCTGAATGACAGTCAGATCTTTTCAGAGGAAGTGCATTATTGTAAAATAATTATAAAACACTATCACATGATTGTGAGTTGTCAATAACATTAACTTTAACAATGACATTAACAATAACATAATGTCAATATCTCACTCTATCCACCAACGTCACATTGAACCACAGACTGTCCAGGAGTTGGCAGATGCTTTAGTACAGTTCTAGGAGGAGATCCCTCAGGATCATGGAGAGCCGTTGTAGGAAGGTCATACAAGCACTTAGAGGCCACACATAATACTGAGCCTCATTTTGACTTGTGACTCCAAATTCAGGTCTCCATTGGTTCATAAATGTGATTTTCATTGATTGAGTTTTGTGTGATTTCATCATCAGCACATTCAGCTTTGTTCCGAACAAAGAATTCAATGAGAATATTTCATTCATTCAGATCTAGGATGTTTTATTTGAGTGTTCTCTTTATTTTTTTGAGCAGTATATATCTTATTTCATATATAATATATATAAGAATATATACAGTGTTCAGTATAAAAATAAGTACACCCCAACATATGTGTCTGAAAACCTTGATTTTCATTTCAGAATCAATATTTTCTAGGAATCCTGTACCTCAAAATACTCCCACAAGTGTGAGCCATTGGTTACAATTATTATTAGATGTAGTAGTGTTTGTTGTGAAGTTTATTCATTTTTAGAAAACAATGTGATCTTTTCTTTTTGTAAAGTGAAGATTTTGTAATCCACGTTATATTATTGAGTTTACTTCAGTGGTTACGGGTCACACAAGTCTTCTATGAAAAAGATATTATGTCACAATTCTGGAATCTGTTCTTTTGTTTTGTGCTGAGATACTGATGCAAATCGTTCTTTTCACAAGTGTACTCATTGATGCTGAGCACTGTACATACACATACACTTTCACCAGCCACTTTATAGGGTTCAATCACACTTTACTACAAATATCTAATCAGCCAATCACATGGCTGCAACTCAGGTATGTACGTATGTATGTATGTATGTATGTATAGGTAGTCAAGACGCTTTGCTGAAGTACAAACCAAGCATCAGGACGGGAATTGATTTAGTGACTTTAAATGTGGCATAGTTGTTGGTGCCAGATGGTGCTGGTCTGAGAATTTCAGAAATTGGTGATTTACTGTATTTATTTAGGGTTTACAGAGAACGGTCTGAAAAAAAGAAAATATCCAGTGAGGGGCAGTTGTGTGGATGAAAATGCCTTGATTTGTTGTTGATTTAAAAGGTTTGTTGTTGATTTCATAGAAGACAAGGCAGAATGTTAGGAAGGCAACGGTAAATTAAACTAGAAAGTGCAGTGTCTGCAGAAACTGCGATGTGTGTAGCCCCGGTGCATCCATGAGTATAAATTCAGTCTTCAAGCCCCTGTGACAGTAATGTTAAATGCGGTTAGAATTATGTCAGTATCTTAAATGATGTGACATTATATATGAATCTATTTGTATTTTATAAATAAATTAATGTAACTAATTGTTCTACACATTTTAATTTATGAAATCTGTAGCCAAAGCAGTGTTTCCCTCTCCTCCCTGTACTGATGTATGTGCGTGTGTGCGTGCCTTGTCTTTCTGTGTATGAGAAACGGTCGTTGCTGGCTTCCTTGCTTCCTTTCTCAAAAACCACAGTAGGTAGAAAGATGAAATTTTGTACATTTACAGTAGACAAGTATCTCTACTGATTTATAATTAAATGTTGTCTCAAAATGAACATTTATCATGTTTAAATACCATTTCGCATTTTAAAATTTGATAAAATGTGCCGAGTAATAGCGAATGCGCACGTTCAACATTTGTGTGTTTTACTCAGAAAATATGTCGTCTGTCACTCCACAGAGAGGAGACCTAGCCCTTCGTTCTGATAGAAAATATATGTGTATTGACCAAGAAATAGCAGCGATATGGCAGTTTAGGAAGAAGGTCAAATCAAAGATAAGGAATGCATCAATCAATGAGTTATTTATAGAGCTTACAGCGGAGACTTGTCTCTACCATTTTAGAGTTTAAATGGCATTTGTAGGTGAAAAATAAGAATGTTTTGAGACAGAGTTTCGAAAAGTTTTGATTAATTAAACAGATCTTACATTTTTAAGAGTGCTAGAGAGTGACCGGAGAGTGCATTCAATCTGTAATTAAATAGGGCTTCAGGTGACTGAGTTATGGTAGTTTGAAAATCTCCTCAATGTTAAGTAAGTTTAGGAAAATTACTAGGCACAATAATGAGCACAGCGGCACCCGGTTAGAGTTCAAGTGGATGGAATAATATTAATAATAATCGATCAAAGAACAATATGCGTGTTTGCAACACACACGTAATAATCACTCGTTACAACAAAGCAATATAGAATACCATCCATGCTGAAATTATGCCACAAAGAATTAAGGCAGTTCTGATGGCAAAAAGGGGTCCAATGTCCAAAAAGGTCTACCTTGTAGCCGGTCAGTGTATATGTACCCTGTTTAAAATTATAAAACCAGTTAAAAAATGTTAAAAATTAGCATTTTGCACTATTGGATATTAAGAAGGTTCTAAGTACAGCTTTACAATGCTAAAAGAAAATATCAGTGCAAGAGACAAAATCATTTAAGCCGGGAATTCTTTGAAAACTGCATTTACACTCATACATGATTTTTTCAGCTGAAGCAAAAATAAAGACCATAGCCTTTAAAAGCTAAAAGCCACGCACACATTTGGATTCCATGTTATTTTCGGTCAAGTATTTACACTGTCAAGACCTAATGGGTAAGCAAAAAAGCTCACTGACTCTGAATGTGGTAGGATTCTTGAGCTGCATAAGAATGGCCTCTCACAACGTGCCATTTGCTGCTGAAGTTTTTAAAGGATCCTGAAAATTATGGAACAAAAAAATAGAATACCCAAAGAAAAATTCACCAGCACTGACGATCCATACAGTGGACGATACTCTACTGAAATGAAGGCCATTACTGGTGCTGACTGCAGCCTTATTACCATCAGATTGCATCTGCGAAGAAAGGGCTCCAGAAACGAAAAAACGTCTTCAAAAGCCACGTCATCTTCAATGCCACAAAATTGTCCATTTGGACTTTGCAAGGGTGCACCAAAAATGGGACACTGAAAGGTGAAAGAAAGTTGTTTTCTTTGATAAAAAACTATTTTACCGTGATGGTCCTGATTCCAACGTTACTGGCATACACGGCACACTGGGGGGTGCCAGCATGATTTGGGGAGGGGTTTCCTTCAATGATACAAAAGAGCGCTTCAGGTTGTGCAGGGGCATCAAACAGCAGCTGTCTATGTGGAGATGTTGCAGTGGACCTCCCTCATGACTGAGGGCCTGTGTCTGTGTGGTAATGACTGAGTTTTTCAACAGGACAATGCTGCAGTTCACAATGTCCGCCTGACAAAGGACTTCTTACAGGAGAATAACATAATTTTTTCGGACCATCCCGAGTGTTTCCCTGATCCAAATCTATTTAGGGATGGATGGCAAAAGAAGTTTACAAAAATGGATATCAGTTCCAGAGAGTGAATGCCCTTCAACACTTGGAGCAACGTTCCCACTAGCCTTCTGAAAACACTAGCATCAAGCATGCCTAAACAATTATTTGAAGTGATTAACAAGAATGGTGGAGCTGCTTATTACGGAGTCATTTTTTCCATTCATCTCTATATCCACCCGGCAATTCTGGCCGCAAGCGCAGGAACAACCCTAGACAGGGCGCCAATATGTTCGAGGAGAACATATAAACTCCACATAGAAATTTCTGGAGTCGCCCCCACCCGGAGCTCGAACCCGGATCCTCTTGCTGTGAGGCTGCAGCACTAACCACCGCGCCACTCTGCCAATTCTTACAGTTTTTTAAACTGGTCTTAAGATTTTGATCAGGAGTGTATATACACTATATTTCCAAAATAATTTGCTAACCCATCCAAATGATCGGAGTCAGGTGTTTTAAATCATTTCCATGGCCACAGGTGTATGAATGCTCCAGCATACCAAGACATTCTCCTACTATGGAAACAGTTTGTAGCTGTCCCCTTCCTCTTCTAACATGACTGTGCACCGGTAAACAAAGCGAGGTCCATAAAGACATGGATGACAGAGTCATGTGGTGTGGATGAACTTGACTGACCTGCACAGAGTTCTGACAAAAACATTAGACTGAATTATTTGAGTTGTTTATGTGTGCACTGTTGTATATTTAGCAAACTTATACACTGTATCTTTCTCTTGTACCAGAACAAAAGGCTACTGCACATTCCAGTTCAATCAGACTCAATAAAGTATAGCATTATTTTGGTTTCTCAATATACACACCATATTAATAAAGGAAAAAATGGTTCTACTATTTTAGGTGGTGTAGTATTTTATCCCACAAATGGACCCAGCACACGGCTATATACAAACACTGAAGGCAGTGCAACAGTACAACAATAACAACAACAAAAAAAATACATTAAATCCAGATACAGGGTCAAACAAGATTGGGCTATTGTCTATTTGAAAAGCGTTTGATTTGAAACTGAAGCATCACAAATAAATTCATGGTTAGAAACATTTTTGGATAATTGAGCAACTATCTAAGTGGGCTTGTTACTCATTCAGAGAAATTTAGAGATGGTGGGGTGATAGGATTCAATCTGCAATTCAAATTAAACAGTGCTTTCAGAAAATAAATGTAATAGCCAGGTAGGTTTTGATGTGCAATGCATACAGAGGTTTAAATAGATCGGATATGATGATGAAATCCATTTACATACATTTCTATAAAGCTGTTCGTGGTCCAACTGATAAAACTCGTGGTTTGTATTTATTTTATATAACATAGAAACATAATACTTCATATAAATGTTGCTTTCTGGCAAGTAAAGACATTAAAAATATTATAAAAACATCAACTATACAGACACCAAATGTACTTCGGCAGTGCCTTATCTCCGCCCGGAAGCTTCATCTTACAATCTGATTGTGTGACACTTGGTGGCAGTAGTTGTGTAAGAGTCTGTCACTTTTAAATACCATGAGAAAGTAAAGGATAGAACGACTTATTACTATGTAGTATATGCTTTAGACATTCCAAATGAGTCTTGAGTCTAATGCAAAGTCTTGTAAGCTTTAGATCTGTAGAGTGCCACATTTTACAGATTTGACTGCACTACTGAGTCGTTCAGATTAAAAATAATCCAGTGTCTTGAAGAATACACAACCAGCCACTTTATACAGTATATTCCATATTTGTACTATGATGTCTAGAATCTCTCAGTTGAGAGACATCTTATTTTATATTATGGAGGCACATATGGTGGTGGACACCTGTAGGATGTCATGTTCTTTGGCCGAGAACCCCTGCCCTCTATAGAAATTGTAAAAGGAGGAGGAGGCTGATAAGGAGAGGAACTCGGGTCAGCATCATCATTAAAGGATATGTATTCCTCAAGGATATGATGGACTTCTCCACAGGCTGAACTGGGATAATGGGGAGGAGGCATAGGTGGCTTCTCTTCACACAAGATTAATGGCATGCTGGACGAGGGTGGGGATTTTGCATCATCCAACTCGTCTGCAAAAATAATAGGAACACCCTTTTTGATGAAGGTGGCCTGTTCCTCATTTGTCATTTTTCCTTGCCGTTTCTTTTTGTAACAAACCATAGCAATAAAAGCGGCTGTGAGCAGCAGGGCAGCCACCACTACCGATGGGATAACCGTGTGTAAATAAACATCATCGCTGCTATGCCAGCCTGAGCTGAATGAAGGTTTGTGTGTGGATGAAACAGAAATATTCTCTGTTAATACAGCAGTGAAGAACTGTTCCAATGGCAGAAATGAGATCCTTTGGCATTTGTTGATGCCATGAGCCCAAATATTAATGGGTTTGAACTCTGGCCCCATTGAACTGTAAAATATGGATGTAGGATGACCTTGAGCATCCGAAATCCTGCGACACAACTCATGAATCTGTTCTTCCGGACAAGGATTCTTCGGCAAGCTGCTATTGGTCCATTTTACCAGAATAGAACCCTTTGAAATATTTCTAAAATGAAGAGAACTGCAGTTGTGATCACCTACTGCAGCAGCAAGTTTCTTGCAAAATAGAATTTTCTTGTGGATATTGTTGGTAAATATTTTTGGTTCTCCTTCAAAGCGACCCGTAAATACAACTGGTGATTGGTCATCAATCGGCCACTGGTTTACATGGACTGCAAAATTATCCATGGAGCTTGAATTGTCTTTATCTATTGCTATCAATATAAATGAATGTTTGCCAGCATGGCTCTGGTCTGGAAGGCCATAGAGGAGCTGCAAGCTGCTGTTAAATTGTATCCAGGAGCCCTGACCCATAGATTGGTAGAGATTCTGTCGCAATAACAGCCGCAAATTTTCTGTGTTTCCATCTTCCTTATCAAAAAATGTGTCTACTGGAATCTTTACCTCAAAGTATGTCCCAACCCACACATTCACTTCACCAATAGAGTTATTTAACTGTGGCTTTTGGTTAGTCACTGGTTCACTAGAAGTTGTGTCTGTAGTTGTTGGCTCTATGGGCATTGGAGTGATCTTTGATTTCTTGCCCTTTTTAGAAGTGGAGGTCTTGGGTCTCCGAGTGGTTGGAGGAGTAACAGGTGCAGTAGGCTCCACATAACCAGGACGAGTATATGTCGGATATAGATGGACTGTGCTTGTACTTCCCAGAATTAGAGAGGGTAGAGGCTGGCTCAAGACAGGTGTGTAAATGATCTGATCCCGAATATGAATGGTAGGCTTAAGAGGTAGTGGTAAAGGATCACGAGCAGGTTGTAGCAACAGATTTGTGGAGGGTGCAATGAAAGGGGATGCTGGAGCAGGCACAATACGCACTGCAGGTACAAAATGAGTGGTTGGAGGAAACTGGGAAGGCACAGGAGTCGGAGTATTGTGAATCTGTCTTCTGATTCGCTTAACCACCTGAGGTTTTTTATTGACAATGTACCAGCCGACCACTGGGTATCCCAGAAGAATTGACATCGTACCATCTTTTGCTGCCATGTGGACTCTACTAAAATCAGGCAGGTTGCTTTGGTCAAATGCGCAACCCAATATCCATGATAACAGTGCACCATTCTCCACCACCTTCTTTGCATTACCAGGTCCAGCCATAAAAGCAGTCATATCAAAGAAATGGTTGTTAATGACCGGCATGACCCGCATTAGATCTGGTGGCTCATTAGCAAAATAAGACATTTTCTGCAACAGCACCAGCCGCTCCCTGGAGTTCATCTTTGTGAGGTCAGCATCCAGGATTATTGTTAGCACTGTGGCTGGCTGGCCACTTGAACATATACATGAGTTTGTTGCATTAGGTTGTGTCTGCAGTGGTGCAGAATCTGGATCCTGTTGATATTCTGGCTTGACTGTGATAATGAAGACATCTGGTTGCTGAGTAGTTACATAAGAGTTGCTACTCAGTTTGGCTCCGCTGAGAAGTATGTGGCTATGTATAATGCCATCATGACTTTGTATGACTTCAGTAGACAAGCTGAAACGATATAGACCTTTATCTCCCTCTAATGGTAGACCTTGAAGAAGACACTGATGACTGTCCCAAAAAAGCCACTCAGGGAATTTAGCACTGCCAATTCCAGATATCTGATGAATAGACAAATTCACACTTTCATTATGTAATGATACACATTTTAAAAATGATTGGCAACTTTTTGTAAATGAATACTGAACGTTATTATCTTAAAAACTTTATTAAAATGCAGCACTGGCACAAACTTCGACTGTATAATAATATAAATAAATATAATGCAACATGAAGAGATGTTACCCTCATTTACTCCTTTATTATGAGCATGCATACTAATTTATTTCTCTGCTATTACTCTTTCTGCTGAGGTACACATGCTATCACTAAGAGAGTGCTGACCCTACCTAGTCTCAGAAACCTGCCTTCTTCACATTCTTTTTGAAGGTTGTTAACCTGCTATAATGCAAATAGGGATGGGATTCCATTCTGAGTCTGGTTCCTCTCAAGATTTCTTCCTCTTATTATCTTAGGGAGTATTTCCTTGCCACTGTTGCCATCTGGCTTGAACATTGAGAAAAAAATTATACTTATTTATATAATGTATATTTATTTATATCCTGTATACAGTATTTCTGTAAAGCTGCTTTGTGGCAAAAAGCGATATATAAATCAAACTCAGTTGAAATGAATTAACCTGTCTTCGGCAATATCACGTCAAATCAGTTCCTCCTATGCCTTTTAAAAACAAGTACAGTTGCCCAATTTTATAATGCAGTATTCTCAACAGCATTTCCTCTATTTACATCACAGATTTTATTTAGAAAAAGGGGTTGGAGTTCATTTAGAAATAAGGTATTGTAGAAGTTTAAATATTGGAATTCTTTAGATATGGACCAAATACATGCTAGTATTCATTGGCATCATCTAACCAACGCAGATCTCCATACAACAGGAAGACGATTCTTTTCTCAGGGAGTTTTTCCTTGCCACCGTTACTCATCTGGGATAAAACTTTTTTTTGTAAAGCTGCTTTGGGACAATGCTTATTGTTAAAAGCGCTTTATAAATAAAATTTAATTGAATTAAATTGAATTGATTATTTTGTGTTTTATTGCTTGTTAATTTCTATTACGTAGACTTCAGTGGGAACACCAGGAAAAATATGCTGCGCCCATGTTGAAGCACATAGGGAGTAGTAGGGGGTTGAGTGTTCGACAGCAGTTTATCTGTGAATTGCCTGGAGTGGGGACCAAACCGGTGATTTATTTTGTCCCCAACCCCTATACATTAGGCTACAGCTGCCCTGAGCATATCTTTAAAAAACTGCCACAACATATTTAATAGAAAGAGCAATTTGGTATATGTATGTATTATTATTCTTAAAAAAAATAAAAAAGTATTCTCATAGACCTGAAGCAAAAGATAGTTATTGAACTGCATATTCATTACAAACCTGATTTCAAAAAGGGTGGGACAAAGTACAAACTGTAAATAAAAACAGAATGCAAATGTCAAAAAATATTGTATTTGTCGAAAGTGAGACATTTTGAAATATGATGCCAAATATTGGCTTATTTGAAATTTCATGACAGCAACTTGTCTCAAAAAAGTTAGGAAGGGGCAATAAGAGGCTGGAAATGTTAAAGGTAAAAAAGGCACAGCTGGATTGGCAGTAGGTCATTAATATGACTGGGTAAAAAGAGCATCTTGGAGTGGCAGCGTATCTTACAAGTAAAGATGGGAACAGGATTACCAATCCTCCTAATTCTGCGCCGACAAATAGTAGAGAGATATCAGAAAGGAGTTCTACAGTGTAAAATTAAAAAAAGGGTTTAAATATATCATCATATACAGTGCATAATATCATCAAAAGATTCAGAGAATCTGGAAAAATGTCCATGAGTAAGGGTCAAGTCTGGTTCTTCTCAAGGTTTCTTCTTTACTTCCTCAGAGAGTATTTTCTTGCCACGATTACTCCCCAGGGATAAAACGTTTCTGTAAAGCTGCTTTAGGACAATGTCCATTGTAAAAGCTCTTCATAAATAAAATAAAATTGAAACGCATACTGGGTGCCCATAATCTTCGGGCCCTTAAACAGCACTGCATCACATACAGGCATGCATCTATATTGGAAATCACCAAATGGGCTCAGGAATATTTCCAGAGAACATTATTTGTGAACACAATTCACAGTGCCATCCGCCATTGCCAGCTAAAACTCTATAGCATACTCCACAAGGTACGACTGATACTGGAAAGAATCCTGAACCGAAGCTAAGTTTCCTACTTGTTTTTACTCATTTTTTATATTATTTACACTCACACCCGCACTGAGACTATATAAAACACACATTCACCGACGTTATAGAGTTCAGGGCTTCATGGTTTTCCTATTTACAGGATCCGACAAAAAGAGCATGAACGCTGGATCCGTTCATTTGATATCGCAGAGTTTGCAAAAAGTAATGTATTATCATTTAGCTGGTGCAGTGTGTAGAATGCAGAATGTTTAGCCAGTCTAGCTCAGTCATTAGTTATAAACTCTAATTAAAACTCGGATGAAAAAGTCTTAGAGATGCGCATCCAGCCATTAGAGAGGGTTAGTAAAAGTGATAGCAGTACTGTTACAGTAAGGGAAAGTCTGGATGCCTTAGGTGGAGATATAAGTTCCTCCTCTCCGGCATTAGAGCCCTCTGTTATAGGAGACTCTATAGTACGGCACGTTAAAGTATAATATCATAAAGGTGTGTATTCGTTTGTTTATTTGTTTATTTACT
>JAOUQV010000030.1:5424992-5435387 GCA_028565295.1 Aspidoras spilotus | reverse complement strand
TGGTGCAATGTGCAATTAATGAAGATTGGCCACCAGCCTTGTCCAATTTAGCCATGAAACCTCCCACACTAAAATGACAGGTGTTTGTTTCATTGTCTAACCCCTGTACATCCAAGCCTTACGTGAACAAGTGCAATGCATAGTATCCATTCCAGTCACTGTACCAGTTGCAGGCAACTGGAATCAGTGGATACATTATCTCTAGTGTGACAACTCATATTTATCCATTGGATAATTTGATGGATGAGGGGGGATTAAGGTTGTTTTTTAGGAGTTGGTCTCGACCCCTTAGTTCCAGTGAAAGGAACTCCTGATGATTCGAAACTCCTAATAATTTGCACAATTTCATGCTAGCAAATTTGTAGGAAGAGATTGGGGATAGCCACTTCCCTTTCAAATTTGACTGCTTACCAGTGCAAAAATCAAGGTCCTTAAATATATGGATGAATGAGATTTTGAATGAGAAATTGACTGGCCTCTACCAGACAGAAAACCCTTGATGATTCTTGTCTCTAACATCAGTGTCTGACCTCTGAAATGCACTTCTGGAAACATGTAATATGTGCTTGAAGGCGAGTGAATACATTTGGCAATGTAGTGTATGTTATTACAGTGTATATAAAAGCTATTGATAAATCCATTCTCAAACCCTGAAAAAGTATGTTTCAGATCCCAGAAATTGATGAGTCGGATAAATTCTACCACACCTTACCACGGATCCTGCAGCTCATCTTTGCCCTCTTTAACACCATGGTCTCACAGTCAGAGATGCTTTGCTACTTCGTCATCATTTTAAACCACATGGTGTCTGCCTCAGTTCTTACACTCTTCCTTCCAATCCTCATATTCCTTTGGGCTATGCTCTCTGTTCCTCGGCCCACTAAGCGATTCTGGATGACTGCCATCATCTACACTGAGGTTAGTGTAATTATATAAAGTTCCCTGTCACTGTTTTATATAGAAACATGACTCACTGTATATTCTTCATAATTTGCCTTTATATACAGTACATACACAAATCTAAGCATTTAGATATGGTCTTATTTGGAATCCAATTATAATTATTTAATGTATTCCAATATATCCTATGTGTTATTTATTTATTAAAGTAATGTGAGAAGGAAAAGATTTGTATTGGAATGTATGTTTATTGTCAAATTGCAAAAGGAGATCTTTAGTTTTACTAACTTGCTGTGATTAACAGTGCAAAAGGAACTGCCACTGTGCGTGCTGTAATTATTAATGGATTGAAATATGGCAGTCAATTATAAACAGACCCACCATAATCTAGCTATTTTTGCACCCATGAACCAACAAATCTCCTGTGCTGAGGCCGTCTTGTAAAATCTGACTACTTTTATAAGTAGTTAAATGATATTATGTGGAAAAGAGTTCAAAAGATCAACTCGGCTAGGCTGGGCTCTTAACTTATTCTTAACAAATTCTTATTTGTATGTTAGACGTCAGCAATTTCCTTAGCATTGACCAAAAGCTGTAAATTTATGATTCAATTAATTACATATATTGTTACTTGCCAATCATGCAATAGCAATAGTACATTTATTGGGTAAATGGTAATTGTTGCATCAGGAAGGTTATCTGACGTAAAACATTTGCCCAAACTAAAATTCTTTTGAGTTATTGAATGTTCCCCCATACCGGATTGGTCATGGCTTGGGTTAACAATGACCACCACCAGTACTGGCGGCAAACAGGGTACTGGTGGAAATTGGGCTACTGTTTACTGAAGATGACAAGAAGGGAAGAGTGTGAGGAGATGGAGAGAGAACAGGAAAGTCAGGAAGGTAGGACTGAAGGTAGCAACCCTGAATGTAGGGACAATGACAGGGAAAGGTAGAAAATTGGCTGACATGATGGAGAGAAGAAAGGTGAATATTTTGTGTGTGCAGGAGACCAAGTGGAAGGGTAGCAAGGCTTGAAGCATTGGTGCAGGTTTTAAACTGTTCTATCATGGTGTGGATATGAAGAGAAATGGAGTTGGGGTGGTCCTGAAGGAGGACTATGTAAAGAGTGTTGTTGAGGTGAAAAGGGTATCAGATCGGGTGATAAGTTTAAAGTTAGAAATTGAAGGTGTAATGGTGAATGTTGTCAGTGGGTATGTACCACAAGTTGGCTGTGAGTTGGAGGAGAAAAATAGATTCTGGATGGAGCTATATGAAGTTGTAGAGAGCATTCTCAAATAAAAGATAGGTGATTGGTGCAGATTTTAATGGGAATGTTGTTGAAGGAAACAAAGGAGAGGGGCGTATGGGCAAGTTTGGTATTAAAGATATGAACCTAGAAGGACAGATTTAGATGGATTTTGCAAAGAGGATGGAAATGTTCGTGGTAAACACATATTTCCAAAAGAAGTATGAGCACAGGGTGACCTACAAGAGTGGAGGCAGAAGCACATAGGAATCCTGTTTAGACAAGGTCACTTAAAAGAGATTGGGGGCAGGGGATAGTGTAGCTAGACAATATCAGAGAGTAGTTTGCAGGATTACTGGTGGTTAGGAAGAGGAAAACGGCAAATGTAGAGAAGAGGACAAAATGGTGAAAGTTGAGAAAAGAGGAATGCTGTGAGAAGTTGAGGAAAGAATTGAGAAAGGCTTTGGGCAGTAGCAAAGAGCTTTCTGATGACTGGGTATCAGCAGCAATGATGATTAGACAGACAGGAAGAAAGGAACTTGGACAAAGAGGGAGGTAGCAAGAGCCAAGCATAAGGCCTATTATGAGTTGTATGAGAGGTTAGACAGTAAGGAGGAAAAGAAGGAGTTGTATTGTCTTTCGAGGCAGAGAGATAGAACAGCAAAGGATGTGCAACGTGTCCGGTGATTAAGGATAGAAATGAAAAGGTTCTGACAGTTGAGGAGAGGGTGAGATGGAAGGAGTATTTTGAGGAGCTAATGAATGATGAGAATAACAGGGAAGAAAGAGGTGAAGGCATAGAAAGGATGGGGACTGCAAGAGGAGGGACAGTGGATATATTGGTAGGAGAATGTTAGAAATGGAGCTGCCAAGCAGGAGGCAGAGAGGCAGACCAAAGAGGAGATATATAGATGTGGAAATTGTAGACATGCAGGTAGTTGGTGTAAAAGCAGAAGATGCAGAGGACAGAGAGAGGTGAAAAAGCATCATTAAACCTTCTCTGTCTCTTTCCATTTCTATTTTTCAGCTTACAGTTGTAGTGAAATACTTTTTCCAGTTTGGATTCTTTCCATGGACTACCTCTGCATATCGTGGCATTAATGCCGAGAGGCCATTTGCTCTGCCCAACATCATAGGAGTGGAAAAGAAAGACGGATATGTTCTGTTTGATCTTATTCAACTACTTGCACTTTTCTTCCATCGTTCCATCCTCAAGGTGTGATCTAGATATAACTGCATGGTACACCCACAATTATGTTTTTAGCTAATCAATTATCTCACAAAATCTTTGGCAAAAAACTTTCAGTTGAGGAGTTGTATAATTTTATACTACTTGACCATTTTTAATAGTTAAATTTACATTTACAAGATCACACCAAGAGTAAGGCATGTAATAGACAGCAATATCACAAATGACCCCAGGGTAACTTCTAACGGAAGTCCTCTCTTACCTAGGCTAATGTTAATTTTCATGAGACCACAATCAGGAGAACACTGATCAACAATGGTGTGGATGACAGCAAAGAAAAAAAAAACACTGCTCACCAAAAAGAGCATTGATGCTTGTTTATAGTTTTCTAAAAAACACATGGACAAGCCAGAAGTGAAAGACATTTTTGTAGAAAACTGACTTTTTGGTTTAATGTTTTAGTCTTATGTTCTGCATTTCAGCATAAGAACCTTATCCCAGCTGTTAAACACGATGTTGGTTGTATCATGGTTTGGGCCTGTTTTGCTGCTCCTGGATCAGAATGGCTTACCATCATTGATGAAACAATGAATTCTGATTCATATCAGAGAATTCTAAAAGAAAATGTCAGAACATCTGTCCATGAACTGAACCTCAAGAGAAGGTGGATCACACAGCACGACACAACCCCAAGCACACAAGTAATTTTACCAAAGAATGATTAAAGTCAAATAAAGTTAATATTTTGGAATGGCCAAGTCAAAGTCCAGTGTTGGATCTACCAACACTCCCAGAGTTAAAGCTGTTGTGTACAGAGGAATGGGATAAAATTCCTCCAAGCCAGAGTGCAGCACTGATAACCAGTTACTGGAAACTTTTAATTGTATTTATTTCTTCACAATGCTAAATTTCCTGTGCCTTGTATACTATTTATATGACATAAAAGAGTTATTAAGGCTAAAGGTGATTCTGGGGACCGAAATAAATATATTGTGCTCATTTGTGGTTGCAGTGTCATGGCCTCTGGGACAACAAAGAAGTGGAAATGCCTGATTTCCTTAAGAAGCTGAAAAAGAGAACAGAGAAAAACAGGTTAAGTGGCGTGGCACGAGATGAAAAAGGAGATACAAAAAGACGACTTTGTTTCTTTTCGCTTCAGACATCTACGGCTAAGCTTTTTTTCAGACAAAAAAGAAATGGCAACGCTGAACACCATGGTGCGTGATTGTGGGTATAGTTTTAAATACATTCATTAATGAGGAAATGTATTATTATTATTATTATTATATATTTATATATTAGTACTACTGGTGCTGCAAGCCATAAAATACAATTCGATGTGACATGTCAGTGCACACTCTATAAACTAAACTATCCAGGATGCTAGACATTGGAAATGAAACTCTATGTTTTTATTAATTTGATAGGATTTATACAGCATCACAAAAATATTCCCACCGATATGTGGAAATGTACATTGACACCACTCTTAAACTGAACCAGACCGAGTGCATGTCAGTTGCGCTCAGGTGCATGTGACATTAACTCAAACCATTTAAGTAAAACGAATATCAAAGCAGAATAATTTAGCTCTGTGAAGCAGTATTGAGAGATATTAATGTCTTTTTTCTTATGTCTTTAAATCAAATAAGCAGGATTTATAATCAGACACCACAACACATTCTGTCCATTGCCACAAACAAATTCACTTATTGAACAAAGGATTTGCTAAGGCAATAAAAACTTTCTGATAGACTAAACAAAGAACATTTAAATGAGATAAATGTATATTCAAAAATATAAACTATTATATAATAATATTCAGGTCCGCTTTCATGTTAATCTCCCTGTGTATGTTCACAGTTTAAGTATTTACAGTTCAAGATTATTTTGGTCTACATTTAGTAACATGGTTCCTTAGATTTTAAGCTTTGCAGCAAGTGTTTAAAAATGTTTTTAAAATGTAATGGACCGCGGCCAACAACAGACAGGCGCCGCTCGGCCGACATAAAGTCAGATAAGCGGTAACAGAAGTAGACGGCGGTGAGAAATTATATTTCCCTGTGGCTAAAGGGGAAATTACCGGCAAACGGGCACACCTGGTCTAGCTATATTTGCAGTGCTAGAGCTATATTCGGCGTCACATCATTTGTTAATGCTTCTTGTGGTCAGGGATGAATGTACGCTGAGCCAAATAGAAGAAAGGCAGTAAGGTTTTCAACCAGAGGTAATCTGAGGCAGGAAAGAAAAATAAGGTTTGTGGTGTGACTTTTTGGTGTCACAGCAGAGAGTGTTGTGAATTGTGGGCACAGTTATTCTGATATTTTTAAGAGACATGTTAGCATATGAAGCCATGTATGTTTTAGGTAATTTTCATATGGGAATGCGACATGTAAGTATGCAGACAACAGTTCATAGATAAATTCTTAGCTATTTGTAGGTTTAACTGAGCTTTTTATTTAGCATATTCTAGTTGAATATGAGCCGCTAACGCTTTCGCTTGTCCTTGTGAAACAGTTGTACTTGGTTGTGACAAGAATGACTTTTCTGATCATTTTGAGTTTCCTCTGGATTCCTGTGATTTATATTCAGACGAATATGAAATCGATTTCTCCGTAGGTGATCATTAGTAAGACGCTTTAGGAGAAACTTCTTTTTGTTCTGCATTGTTTTCTATTATCACTTAACTGTTAAAAGACAAGGAATTTGTATTTTAATTTACAAGTAAATTAATGAATATTTTTCCCCAATGAATATTGTAAACCCCAAATCAGAGAAGGTTGGAAGAGCATAGAAAATAAAAAACTGCAGTGTGTCTTACATTTACTCTGACTTCTATATTATTGCAGTCAGTATGAACTCTAGATATTTCATGTTCCTGCATTTCAGGCCTACAGCACATTCCAAAGGAAAGTTGGCTAAGGGGCAAGAGCAATAAATACAGTTGATATCTACTGGTGAGTATGTTCATGATTTGGTACAATAACAGTATCCATTAACTTTGAGGCTTTGAGGACCAAAGATGGAAAGAGGATATCCATGTTGTAAACAAATACTAGGGAAGTAATGACATCTTTAAAACAGTGTTCCAAAAGAAAGACTACATAGTAGACAACATCTGAACACCTGTGTTATCTGATTCGTCAAACAGAACTGCATCAAAAACTTTCATTCATCAATAGCTAATATAAACCCATGGGCAAGCACAAAGCTTTGTCAAGCACTATAATAGACAGTGACATTCACAAATGCCTACTTAAAATGTTACTGTACAAAAAACATAGTTATGTTAACCATTTCCTGATATTGGTTGAGTTATCTGGGTTTCTGAGGCATCTATGATGAACTATCACACTGTGGAAATGTGTATTTTGGTCCAAAGGTCAGGGCCTTTTATGACAGGGATGTATCAGTGCCTATGGCGAAGGTCTGAGATTAATGTAAATTGAGATTTTTAAGCAATATATGCTATCTTAAAGACAATTTTATCTCCAGGCATTTTTCTACTAAACAATGCTAAACAAATTTAGTCAAAAAAATCTTGGACTTAAATATGCAAATCCCTTCAGGTCATTCTTTGACCATTCTTTGACCACACCTTTGTTTATAAACAGGAGATCCTCTGCCCATCTTTGCTTCCCAAAGACTCTACCTCAGTGGATACAGTTTTGTAACAAATCATGATTATAATCACTAACTGACATCATCTGTTTTTTAGTTCATTATAGATCATCCCAACTTTTCTTTGGAATGTGCTGTTAGTATTAGTTTTATTTGTGACAGGTGTAAATTATTTAGCACACTGATGAAGATCACAGCATGTTATGTTAGCAAGAACAGTGTACTCTCCACAGTGTAAAGTCTGGATGCCCTAGGTGGTGTTAGCAGTCCTCTAGCAGTCCTCCAGTGTTAGTATAGCAGCGGGTGTATGGGTGACAATTTGGCAGCATTGAAACATTGCAAATACCCGCTCATTGGCGCACCACTACACAGGTTTCATTCCTCAGTTTAGCACTCACTGAGAAAGGAGCTCTGTTTATAGGAGACCCTATACTGAGAGGTGTGAAGTTAGCAAGCCCTTTGGGGGCACCGGCAGCCGTGTTTATGTGTATACTTGGAGCCTGTGTGCCAGACATATCAGGCAATCTCAGGGTCTTAGAAAAGCTCAGGTTTTTCAAGATATATATTCATTTAACAGCTAATGATTTATGTCTTGAGTAGATATTAAGTAAATATAAGAAGTGTATGACAAAATAAATCGTTAGGCATACAAAATACTCGAAAATGAGAATGTCAATCTGAACTAGTAGTGTTTCAAACAGTATGGAAGGAAAGTTACTTGAGATATAGAAAAGCTCTTACTGCAACTAAATTAGCATATATCTTCAATTTAATTTAAGAAAATATAAACAGTCCTGCTTTAGCTAAGCTAAAGAGGAAAAGCCTCAGGCTTATGTGCATCCTCGATATACATCCTCAATGACCATGAACTTTTTCAATGAAAAAGTTGAAACTATCAGCATTTAAAATGAATATTATTTATTATGTGTAAAACAATATCATTTTATAAATAATTTGGTCAATGATATAAATGATTTGAATTATAAATGAGAAAATTTTAGTTTTATTAATGAGACAGAATCACACTAATCTCCAAATCCAAGTCATTAACCTGTGTACTAGATCACTTAACCACATCATTCTTATAACCAATTCCGCCAGGAACAATTGAGATCTTATTTAAATGTTATCAGTATGTAGATTAAAAAATAGACATATCTAAACTGAATATTTTGGATGCTGACCCACTGTGTTTTATTCAGGTTTGTTGACAGTTGAGGGACTGGTTGCTTTTGTCACAGGGAGCCCTCATGTCTGTGCTACCCTTTGGTTCTTCCTTTTAATTGTGCTGCTAAAGCTAGTTTTGATGGAGTTTGTACTCTAACACACTCTATATTCATTAAACTGATCTCTTACATAATCGTTTATTTTTCTGCTTTGCCGTCCCGTATAAAAAACATAGAACATGGATGAAAGTTCAGGCAGAGATTATTTATAACAAAAAACAAAAAAATGCACTAAACAGTTCGTGAGAGATTAGGTGAGGATTGTGGCAGATGAGAAAACGGGAACAGGTGGCTGCTGGTCCCGATATGAAGAGTCAATTAATGTCCTCCGAAGCCAGGAGCTGTAAAAGACAAAAACAGGACAAATATTTTTTCAGATACGCTTTAAAGACAGGCAGCCACATAGCAGATAATCACGTTAACTCACAAGCACACACACTTGAAAATCAACATGAGTCAAAATCCACTTTTAACACAGCTATAAAGACAAGCCAATTAAATGGAAATGGAATTAAGCTGCACATCCTTAAAGTGGCGTGTGCTGCCTGACATAGACACACACATACACACACACAGATTCATAGACAGACATACAAGGCAAGACACAGCCCCAGTGCAATCAAATGAGGATTTAATCCCAGTCATGCCGTTACCGCTACAATTCTATTTTTCTGATGAGATACACACGCTACTATAAAGAGATTTCTTACCCTGACCTCAACTGTTCCACTCTGGTGGTTAACTTCCCATGGGATCTCACATCACAATGAATAGCAGGTTATCCTGGGAAAATCCTAATAACTTACACACTCCTCTCACTATACACACATTTACATACCTCATTTTACAGACTATTTAATCTGTTATCACCCAAAAGAGGATGGGTTTACTGTCCCTTCCCTTGAGTTCATCTTAAGGTTTCATCCTCTTATCATCTTAGGGGGTTTTTCCTTGCCATTGTCTCCATATGGCATGATTATTAGGTCAATAAGAAAGAGGCTGACTGTTCACAGAGCTCTGTGTCCAAGCTCATTAATAAAGAGTTAAAGAAGGGAAAAGATGTAGTAGAAAAAGATGTACAAGAAATTGGGATAACAGCACCCTGGATTGTGAAACAAAACCCGTTCAAAAATGTGGGGAAGAATCACGAAGACTTGACTGGAGTCAGTGCTCTAAGAACTACTCCGCACAGACGTATGCAAGACATGGGTTTCGGCTTTCGCATTCCTTGTGTTAAGCCACTCTTGAAGCATCTAACAACAAAGGGACTGGACCGCTGCCAAGTGGTCCAAAGTTATGTTCTCTGATGAAAGTACATTTTGCATTTGCTTTGGAAATCAAGGTCCCAGAGTCTGGAGGAAAAGTAGAGAGGCACAAAATATACATTGCTTAAGGTTTAGTTTCATGTTTCCACAGTCAGTGATGGTCTGGGGAGCCATGTCATCTGCTGGTATTGGTCCACATTGTTGTCTGAGGTCTAAGATCAACTTAGCCATCTACCAGGACGTTTTAGAGCACCTCATGCTTCCTGCTGCTGACCAGCTTTATGGAGATGCACACTTTATTTTCCAACGGGACTTGGCACCTGCACACATTACCAAAGCTACGAGTATCCAGTTTAAGGCAATTGTATCCCTACTCTTAATTGGCCAGCAAACTCACTTGACCTTAACACTATAAAAATCTATGGGCTTTTGTGAAGAGAAACATGCGATATGCCAGACCCAACAATGCAGAAGAGCTGAAGGCCACTATGGGAGCAATATTAGCTCTTAAAACACCTGAGCAGTGTCACAGACTAATTGAATCCATGCAACACAGCAATGCTACTGCAATTCAGGCAAAAGGAGCCCCAACAGATTATTGAGTCATGTTCATGCCGATACTTTTTATGTTTATACTTTTTAGTTGGCCAGCATTTCTAATTGTATTGGTCTAAAGTAATATTTGAAGGTAGTGAATTTGGGTTTTTTATTAGTTGTCAGTTATAATCATCAATTAAATAAATAAACACTTATCACAGTGATATATGTAACATATTTGTAATACATATATTTCACTTTTTGAATGGAATTACTGAAATAAATAATTTTTTTCATGATATTCTAATTTTATGACCAGCACATACTGTAAATACAGGGGTTAGACAATGAAACTGAAACACCTGGTTTTAGACCACAATAATTTATTAGTATGGTGTAGGGCCTC
>JAOUQV010000030.1:5396393-5406495 GCA_028565295.1 Aspidoras spilotus | reverse complement strand
ACACTCTGCTCTTACTGGTGCAATGTGCAATTAATGAAGATTGGCCACCAGGCTTGTCCAATTTAGCCATGAAACCAACCACACTTAAATGGCAGGTGTTTCAGTTTCATTGTCTAACCCCTGTATGTCCTCTTGGGCCTTCCTCTCTGTCTCCTGCCAGGCAACTCTATCTTTAACAACCTCTTATCAATATATCCACTGTCCTTCCTCTGCACATGTCCAAACCATCTTAATCGGCCCTCTCTAACTTTGTCGCCTAATTTTCCAACCTGTGTTGTTCGTCTGATGTTCTCATTCCTAATCCTGTCAATCCTGGTCAATCCTAATATGAACCTCAACATCTTAACCTCTGCAACCTCCAGCTCTACTTCCTGTCTTTTAGTCATTGCCACTGTCTCCAAACCATACAACAAAGCTGGTCTCACTATTCTCCTTTAGACATTTCCTTTCACTTTTGCTGCAACACTTTTGTTGCACATCACTCCTGACACATTTCTCCATCCAATCCATCCTGCCTGTACTCTCTTCTTCAACTCTTTCCACACGCCTCATTTCCTTGGAGAGTTGATCCTGAGTATCTGAACTCCTGCACCTTTTTGACCGCTTCTCCCTGTAGCCTGACAGTTCTACCTGCCACACTTTTCATTTTTTTTTACAAGTGTTGACTTTAATTCCCCTCTTTTTCAGAGCTCCGCCACACTAAGTTCTCTTCTAGGTGTTCCCTACTCTCACTACAGATCACAATCACATCTGCAAACATTATAATCCACTGTGATTTCTGTCTGACCTCATCTGTTAGTTTGCCCATCACCGTGCAAACAAGAAAGGGCTCAGATTCTTGAACAGTCCCACCTTTAAACTGAATCTATCTGTCACTCTTACAGCACATCTCACTACTGTCATGCTGTTCTCATACATTCATACAGTCTAATGTACTTTTCAGCCACTCCAGATCTCCTTGTACAACACAACAGTTCCTCCTTCTGCACCATATCATAAGGTTTCTCTAAATCCACAAAGACACAGTGTAGCTCAGTCTTGCCTTCTCTATACGTCTCCATCAGCATTCATCCAAATTTTCATTGTGTGACTCATTAACTTTTTGCCCTGTAATAGCTACAACTCTGCACATCACCCTTGTTTTGATAAATTGGTACAAGTACACTTTCCTTCATTTCTCAGGCATCATTTCACTATCAAAAATCTCATTAAATAATCTAAGCAAAAACACCACTCCCATCTCTTACATCAATTTTCATATCACGTCTGACTGCTTTTCCCCTCTTCATCCTTTTCAAAGCGTTCCTTACTTCATCCTTGCTGATCCTTGTTATATCTTGTTCCACTATTTATATGCCTTACACTCTTCTTTCCCTGTCATTCTCTTCATTCATCAGCTTCTTAAAATACTGCTTTCATCTTTCCCTCACCCTCTCCTCACTTGTCAGTACATTTTCATTTCTATCCTTGATTACCCTGACATGTTGCACATCTTTTCCCACTCTATCTCTCTGCCTTGCAAGGCAATACAACTCCTTCTCTCCTTTCTTACTGTCTAACCTGTCATATAATTCATAATAAGCCTTCTGCTCGGCATTTGCCATCTTCGCTAACACTTGTAGCCTTTTTTTTTTTACATTTGCCCTATTCCTCTTTCTAACCAACATCCTTGCAGTCATCCTGCAAACCACCATCCAATGTTGTCTAGCTACAATATCCCGTGCCATTACCTTACAGTCAGTCTCAAATTTTTTGCAAGCGACCTTGTCTACACAGGATGTAGTCTTCCTGTGTGCTCCTGCTTTCACTCTTGTATGTCACCTTGTATTCCTCCTGAAATATGTGTTTACCATAGCCATTTATATCCACCTTTCCTCTCTCCATCATGTCATCCAGTTCTCTACCTTACTCTGTCATCGCGCCTACATTCAGGTTTGCTACCTTTAGTCCTACCCTCTTGACTATCCTGTTCCTTCTCTGTATCCTCACATGCTTCCCTCCTCATCATCTTTGGCAAACAGTAGCCCAATTTCCACCAGTACCCTTTTTGCCACCATTACTGGTGGTTGTTGTTGTTATCCAGGGCCATAATTGAACCAGTATGGAGGAACATAGAATGATTCATATTAGAGTTTTGGCAAATATTTTATGCCAGATGCCCTTTCTGACGCAACCCTTACCATTTACGCGGGCTTGGAACCGGCACTAGAAATACATTGGCTGTATTTCTAGTCTAATTGCTGGTTTAAATTATATAATAATAATACAGATGGTTACATCCCAAATGAGGATGGAAAACCCTTCAAAATCTGGTTTTGCTCAAGGTTTCTTCCTCCTGTCATTTTGGGAGTTTTTTTCTTGCCAGTGTCTCCAGCCACCTTGCTCTTTATGGAGTAACTTAACAAGTAACTTATGTAAACTTCATGATTATATCCTGTATTTAATTTCTGTAAAGACGCTTTGTGACAATTATGCTATAGAAATATAACTGAATTAAACTGAATATTAGCCCTATCTTGACTACAGCCCCAGAGAAACAGCTGTATATGATGATACTGCTTTATCTACTGTATGTATGGAAAAGTATATAAATTTATACACAAAAGTAAGCAAAATCATTGTTATCTAGTTATAATTAAGTATAGCTGAGTGTAGGGTGGTAGTGTAGTGGATAATGCTGTTGCCTAACAATGTGGAGGACCCCGAGTGGTGTGACCTGCAAATTTCTCCCCATGTTCGCGTGTGTTTCTTCCAGGCACGCTAGGTAAATTGGAAATGCTAAATTGTCATTGACTGTTTATAGATATATGGCTTAAGTGTACGATAAAACTTATCCCGAACGAGCATTAGTGACTCGTTACAAAACCATTACTATACGGAATATTAAACAAGCGTGCTAAATCTTCCGGATCTATTTTTAAGTGACACCCATTCCGGATCCCTTTTGAGGTGGCACCCACTTAAAAACAATGTCCGCCGACAGTTCGCCTTGTAATATATTTACGTTCCAGGACACTAAGTGTTCCCCTGACCCTGTGTTCGAAATAAACCCCGAATGTTTACACCCGTCTCCTGCTCCTATAATAGTAGATAATGGCTCGTTCCAAACGCGGGCCGGTTGGGCTTGTACAGGAGAAGAATTTGCATTTCCGCGCCTGCTGTTTAAGTCAGTGGCGGCGAGAAGCAGAGGAGCAGCGCGGAGTGAAACGCAGGTCGGCAATGACATTCCGAATATAGAGCCACTCCGATGGCTCCTAAAGAGTCAGTTCGATCGCAATGTTGTGGTTAATTTTGAGATTCAAGAGCTCATGTTAGATTATATCTTTGTTCATCTTGGGATTGGAACGGAGGTAAGACACAAACTGGTTTATATCGATACTATAGTAAACGCAGCACAGAGTAAGGAAATGTGTGATTGGTAGATTATTATTAATTCTTTACTGTAACAGGGATTCTTGGTAATAAATCTTATCGTGTTAGAAATCCAAATATTTCTCTTTTAAATGGTGCCACATTTGTAATGAACATGCATTTGTAGAATAGAGTAGAGTGAGTTGTGCTCATAAAAAGTTACCAAATCTTCTGCACTATTGCCAAACAGCTTATTCTGCTGCTAATATTGATACTTCTTTTGAGCTTCTAGTACCCGTTGATTGGCCACTGATTGGCAGCACCTGTAACCAGAATGCTACAGCGGTCAGTAGGTGTGTGCTCCAAAAATTGCATGCCACATGTATAAGAAAGAAAGTGATACATTTTGCTGCTATGTTTAGAAATGTAAAACACACACTGGTGAAATAAGGACATGTTCCCGGAGAAGTGAGCAGCCAGCACAGCGCCCGGGGAGCAACCATGACTTGTCGGTACTTTTAATCAAACCAGGGACCTTCCGGTTGCAAGACCGGTTCCTTAACCACAAGCCTACGACTGCCCCAAGTATAAAGCAACTTCAAGCTGGGAATCCACAAAATCAAGTTGTGGCATTATTTGGAGTGAGCCCTAGTAACATCTCCAAATTGAAGGCCAAGTTCGATATAATGAGGGATGCCAAAGTCAGATGAAAAAGTGGGCGTCCCAAGAAGATTGCTTCTAAACTCACTCAGCTCTTTAAATTGTTACATTGCCAACATGTTTCTTCAAACTTCCAGTCCACCAAACAAGTCAATACCAGAATAATTTGTTTGGTATTGGCAGAAAGAATGTAGCACATTTTTCCCATGTACTTAGGTCTACTTCTCATCAGACAAATACATGCTCTTTACATATATGGCACTATTTAACAGGCTTTCTAACAGTATAAGATTTATTGACAAGAAGCATTGTTACAACATGGAAATAATCTACTAATCACAAATGTCTTAGTTCTTATTACATATGTTTGATTTCTCTGTTAACCAGGGTCACGTGGATCATCCACTGGTCTTTACTGAGGCACCTTGCAACCCACTTCACTGCAGGCAGATGATGTCTGAACTACTGTTTGAGTGTTATGGAGTTCCTTGTGTGGCATATGGTGTTGACAGCCTCTTCAGTTTCTACTACAACAGCATACAATGTGACATTGATAAACCTCAAACTGGCTTGGTGTTGTCTTCTGGATATAACTGTTCTCATGTGTTACCCTTCATCGATGGCAGGTACAGAGTTTTCTTTACCTTATGTTTTGGTTGTGCTAGACTGAACCTTTCATACAATTAATTGTGGAAAGTGATGAGTTTAAGAACCATGCTGCAGCCCACAGTTCTGTTCACCATGAGTGGGCTTGTGATCGCTCTTTGTCTGGAACCTCCACTTCGACCTTACCATAAACAGTGACCTTGTTAGGAGCTTAGATCCAGATAGTATTGCTCTTAGACTAATAGGAGCACTCAAGGTTCTCCACCACAGCAAAGTAGCGATCCCAGCCAGATTTATTACATTTTTTAACAGCATAATTGTCCATAGCTGAGTTCTCATTATAAAAAATGAGCAAATCCCAAATAGAAATTATTGGTGAACGTCAGAAACCTCATCATATTTTACTTAAGCATGCATAATGAATAAGCGACAAGCTTGAATGTTTTGTCTTTGAACAAGGCTATTAAACGTGTCTGCTCCAGGGGTGTGGTTCAGTAGGTGTCCCTGCCAGCGACCTCATGTTAATTAGGTGTAAGAAAATGAATGAATGTATGTTGTTTTAGTAAGTTTGGTAAAATGTAAATGGTATATATCGGTAAATACAGTATGTATCAAATAATGCCAAAAAGCATTTATAAACAGGTGCTACTGATTTAATTGCTTTCATACATCGGTTATGTTCATTAATGGATAATGAATGAAAGGATTGGCATGGGCTATATAACATTTTATCCTGTGTATGTTTACAATTATTGTTATTGCTGTTATTACTACTATTTCTGATGTACGTTTCAGACAGTTCATTATTGTGCATGTGCATACAGATTGGATGCTGCTAATTGCAAGCGAATAAACATTGGTGGAAGCCATGCCGCAGCGTATATGCAGAGACTTCTCCAGTTGAAATATCCTGCTCATCAGGCATCCATTACAATCAGTCGTATGGAGGAGCTTCTGCATCATCACTGTTATGTCGCTGAGGATTACCAGGAGGGTAAAGTGCATTAACCTTAACATAAACAACACTGGAATCATAGTTTAATGAAATGACAAGTTCTGGTTTTTGGTGAATATACATCTATAAATAAAGCATTAAAATACGTAATGATCTTAAAAGAATCACTCTGTTTTATAAATTCCCATGTGTAGAGCTGGAGAAGTGGCGTAGTGCTGATTATTACGAGGCTGAGGTTCACCGCATACAGCTTCCATTTTCAGAGAAGGTAGCCGGGATGTACGCTAGTGTGGAGGAAAAGCAGGAGAAACGAGTGCAACAGCTTCGAAGGCTTGAGGAGTTGAGTAGTCGGCATCGAGAAGAAAGACTGCAGCAAGATCAGAAGAGACTGCACATGTTGATCATGGTTCAGGTACACATACGCACTCGTGAGCTCTCATTGAGAATAAAGGGCCCTGCTGTATTTTTGCGGTGCTACACATCCTTTTTCTTTCTTTCTCTGTATAGGAGCTGTTGGAGAACGGTGCAGTGGAGCAGTTTCACAGGCGACTGATGGAGCTGAACATGGACTCAGCTGAGGAATTACAGTCATACATTCACAAGCTCAGTCTGAGTGTTGAGCATCACAGATTAGCTAAAGCAGAGGTACCATACCCTTTTAGCCTGGTAGTGTATTTTAGTATATTCAAAGATGTATGAGCTCGTCAGGAATATTATTCATTTATAAGACAATAATAATAATACATAATATCTTGAAATATTGTATACATATTACCTCCAAATTTGACTTAAAACATAGATTCAATAAAAAAAAGAAACAGAAACATTTTATTAAATGCATAAAAATGAGAGAAAATATCATAAGGTTGATGAGGCATTATATACTCTGTGTAAATAAATGTACACTAAATTATACATTGTTTACCCGTTAAAATGTGAGTTCTAAAGAGATTATTTTCAAATGGACACATTTTTACTGTGTAATTATCTAGTTCTGATCATTCTGATTTATATGCTTATGAATTGCTATACTGGACATGTGTGTTTGTTTTTGTCTTAGATCACAGAGTTGGAGCAGCCTGTATATGAAGGTGACACAGAGGTAGAGGTACATAAAGAGAGCTCTGATCCTGAAAAAGCTGATACTGTACAGGTGATATTATATTACTTCCTTATATAAACTTATGAAATAATTCCATGACTGAAGCTCCACCTTCATTTCCAAAACTTCCTTCTCTCTATTAATGATCACACCAGTGGTCACCCTTCTCATTGTCAAGACACATTTAAATATAAACTCAGTACATTAAGTAAAACTGCTCAACAACCACCCACCTTCCCAAACACTATGACAGTGCAGAGACTAATATTGAATTAGAAAAGATCCTGCAGAGGTCTGTGTGTTAATTTAGTAGGCATCAGGAAAAAAGAATAATACATTGAAAAGAAAATGGTTTTGTATTTGCATAATGTTTCTCTATATGTGGTTATATGCAGTTCGATCACAGGAGTAGTTCTACCTAGCAAATGACCTTTTCTGATTAATTAGAACATGCAAAAACAGAATAGACTGTAATGTGGCTAGCATCCTCCATGCGCAAGTCAAGCCATGTCTGCTGCAGTAGCTCCCCAAGTCCTCTAGAGTGAAGCACTGGCTACTGTGTATCCTATTCGCTAGATATTTGGTGATAGTTCCTGCATTCGTGGTACATACATTATAACTCATAACTGTGCTAAGTTAATAGCTCAAATGTTCAGATATTGCTGAAACACCTCCAACACAATTCACTGGGGTAGCTGGTAATTGTTGCCTTCTGCTGTGCAATTGATAGATTAGGCACCTTATATACGAGCAGATTTTGGTGTAGCCACCAATTGGGGGAATTTGATCATTGATTATGTTCCACCTGCCAGTCTTCTTAATCCAGTGATTATTTAGTGTATGTGGTCTTTTGTTTGTATGTCACTAATTATGCTAGAACTAATTTGGATTATTTTTATACCCTTCTTGTGTTTTTGGTCTGCAGCCAGTCTTTAACATGGCAGAGTACCACCAGCTGTTTGTCGGAACCGAGAGACTGCGGGCACCAGAGGTTCTGTTTCGGCCATATATGATTGGTGAAGAGCAAATGGGCCTCACTGAGGCACTGCAGTTTGTACTAGAACAGTGAGCATATTTCTTACAATTCTGACAATGTTATAGGTTGAGTAAGTACCATGATTATCATGTAAGTCACTACACATTCTTTATAGAGATTATGATTTTAGATTCATTAGTAAATAATTTTGCTGTTTAATCTTTTTATGCTGCATAATGTGCAGGTACTGTATGTTACGAGTTACAGTACGGACATTTTTTTTTTTTTGAAAACGAATACCATTCTGGTCACTAGAGGGCATTTTTTTACTAAAAATGCATTATCTTTTTTATTTTTAATAATTTTCACATAACTGCAGGTGTATCCACAATGAAGTAATAAATAAAACCACATACATTCTTTCTTTTTAGCATTTTTATATCTTTTTTTCCTCATTGATAAAATATATTTTTAAGGAATAAATATCACATGTATTGTTTTAATTCTACACATTTCTCATTTTCTAATTATACTAAATATGATGTTACATCTGTTTTTTTTGTTGATTTACTACATTTCTGTTGGCCTGTCTGTTGATTTGTTTCATGGAACTACACTGAACGTACATTGGATTAGTAACACCTGGTTTATAACGGGTTAATCCAACTTTTTAATTAATTACATAAGGAGAGTCCATAAGGTTATAAATATCTTTTATATGCAAGTTGAACCATGCCTACCTGCGCAGCTCCACAGATTTTGCTGTTTTAACCTCCAACAACTTGGTTCCAATTATCTGTCCAGTCAAGTCGCACAAGTCGACTTTGTGGCATACTTTCAACAGAGATGGTATTCTGTATTCCTTGGTTGTAACTAGTTGTTATTTGAGTTTATGTTTTCTTTTCATCATCTCAAAACAGTGTCTGCCCATTCTCCTCTGACCTCTCACATCAACAAGGCAAAATTCTCTGTAAACCCTAGAGATGATTGTTTGTGAAAATCCCAGTAGATCAGCAGTTTCTGAAATACTCAGACCAGAAGTATGGCACCAACAACCATGACACATTAAAATTCACATCTTCACTATTCTGCTGCTCAGTTTGCACTTCAGCAAATTGTATTGACCTGAGTAGACCTGAGTGGTTGAGTAGCTATTTGTGTTAACAAGCAATTGAACATGTTTACCTAAAAAAATGGCCAGGAAGTGTATTTAGCTACTTGGATGAAGAGATGTGCACTGCATTTGTGTTGTGCAGGTATTCTCCAGAAGTCCAGGCAATGCTGGCTGAAAATGTTTACCTGACCGGAGGAAACTTGCTTTACCCGGGAGTTAAGCAGAGAATTGAGCGAGAACTGCTTGCCATGAGACCTTTCCAGTCACACTTTAAGGTACAATATATAAAATACAGTATATAAAATATAATATAGCAAGAAAACGAAACTGCTCAACATTAAAGGAAACACTAAAATTACACATATTGGCTCTCAAAATGCAACTGTTGCCTGGTCCATTTACACATAAGCAGGTGAAATTAATTGACAATTAATGTTGCTTCCTACCTGGACAGGTTGATTTCACTGAAGGTGTTGTTGTTTAGGTGCTCCCTTTATTTTTTGACCAGTGTATAGTTAATTATTTACTTAAATCTTTACTATTTGCTTAGGATAACAATATTAATAACAGTAAAATTATGGTCCAATGTTTTTTTTTGTTACTGTGAACATTTTTTTTTCCATCTTTCGGCTTTTTCCCTGTCACCAGGGGTCGCCACAGCGAGTTCCTCGCATTAGGATCTGGCATATGTTTTATGCCGGATGCCCTTCCTGACGCAACCCTCACCCTTTCAGGCTTAGGAGCAGACAATTTAACTTCTCCAATTCACCTAGAATGACAATTTTAGCATTTTGTTACTGTGAACATAGAACAAATAAATATCAAGAAAAGGGAATAATAGATAATAGGAAATATATAAAAAAGGAAAATAACACAGATGCATACTATTAAATATGTCAGCATTTACAATCAATTCATATATTTTTAGCTTTTTTTGTGTAACACGTTTCTTCCACATTCTACATTGTGTCCTCTCTGTTGCACGCTCCTCACTGTGTGTGTGTGTGTGTGTGTGCGCACATGCACATGTGTGTTTGTGTTAATGACATTTCCTTTACGAGCAATTCAACTTTTCCAAACGGCTCCTTGGCGAACGAATGCTCTTAAAAGCCACTATTAGAATTTTTTCCTCTTTCCTCACTTCTCATATGCTCTAAATTACAGGCTGTAATCTACCGACTATGAGAAATGCTACATAATATTAGTCTATGTATATAATTATTACTCTAGAGGGTGGCCGTTTATATGGATACATACATATAGGGGTTAGACAATGAAACTGAAACACCTGGTTTTAGACCACAATCATTTATTAGTATGGTGTAGGGCCTCCTTTTG
>JAOUQV010000030.1:5383249-5396293 GCA_028565295.1 Aspidoras spilotus | reverse complement strand
CAGCATAACAGTGGAAGTTAATATTATGCTTGCGAATAATATTACCCAGAGGTAGCATATATATAGAAAATAGTAACTCAGACATTTACATACAGATAGCACACAAAATTTACTTTATTAAAGAAAAAAATAATCTGATCAAAAAAAGAGTATACACATATGAGGTATGCTAGACTGATGTTGAATACCAACGTTTATTGGGATTTATCTTCGTGAGGCTTCATAGTGCTTATAATTACAGAATGTGTAAATGCAAAAGGCTGCACATTTTCAATCTAACATGCACTGTATTAAAAAGAAAAGGTCTGGTCAACAAAGTAGTTTAAAAACATACATCATATAACAGACTGGTATTAATCAAACGTTGATAGGTCATCATACCTGGCAAACAAATTTGGACCAATTAGGTGCTATAACGCTATAGTAGAAAATCAAATTTATCTCACACAATGCTTCAAATAGGCAGCACAGTAAAAAGATATGTGTATATATATATACACATATATGTATATATATGTGTATATATATACACATATATATATAAACACAAACCCGATTCCAAAAAAGTTGGGATAAAGTACAAACTGTATATAAAACTGTAAAAAAATGCTATTGTATTCACAATAGAACATAGACAACATATCAAATGTCGACAGAGAGACATTTTGAATTTTCATGCTAAAAATTGGCTCATTTTAAATTTCATTAAATTGGCAATAGGTCATTAACATGACTGGGTATAAAAAAAGCATCTTGGAGTGGCAGCGGCTCTCAGAAGCAAATATAGAAAATGCTCACCAATTCAATTCAATTCATTTCAACTTTATTTATAAAGCGCTTTTAACAATGGACATTGTCCATTGCAAAAAGTTTAAACATATCATCATTTACAGTTCATAATATCAGCAAATGATTCAAAGAATCTGGAAGAATCTCTGTGCGTAAGGGTCAAGGCCGGAAAACCATACTGGGTGTCCGTAATCTTTGGGCCCTCTGGGGCAAGACTCATTTAAAATGGACTGTGGCAAATTGGAAACCTGTTCTGTGGTCAGACAAATCAAAAGTTATTTAGACTAAAGAGGAGAAGGATGACCCAAGTTGTTATCAGCGCTCAGCTCAGAAGCCTGCACCTCTGATGGTATGTGGTTGCAATAGTGCGTGGGAAGAATCTATGTGCGTAAGGGTCAAGGCCGGAAAACCATACGTAATCTTTGGGCCCTTAAACTGCTTTGCATCACATATAGGCATGTTTCTGTATTGGAAATCACATAATGGGCTCAGGAATATTTCCAGAGAACATTTTCTGTGAACACAATTCACTGTGCTATCCGCCGGTGCAAGCTAATACTGTACAGTTCAAAGAAGAAGCTGTAACTGAACAAGATCCAAAAACACAGACATCTTCTCTGGGGCAAGACTCATTTAAAATGGACTGTGGCAAAGTGGAAACCTGTTCTGTGGTCAGACAAATCAAAGTTATTTAAACTAAAGAGGAGAAGGATGACCCAAGTTGTTATCAGCACTCAGTTCAGAAGCCTGCATCTCTGATGGTTATGTGGTTGCAATAGTGCATGTGGAAGGACACCATCATGACGTCTCTATCAGGGAAGACCTTGCATTTTCCAACATGACAATGCAAAACCACATACTGCCTCAATTACAGAATCATGACTGCGTAAAAGAAGGGTCCAGGTACTGAACTGGCCAGATCTTTCACCCATGGAAAACATTTGGTGCATCATAAAACCAAAGATAAGACGAAAAAGACCTAAGAGACTTAAGCAACTAGAATCCTATATTAGACAAGAATTGGTTAACATTCCTATCCCTCAACTTTTCTCCTCAGTCCCCAGACGTTTACAGACTGTTGTAAAGGAAAAGCGAATGTCGCACAGTCGTAAACATGGCCTTGTCCCAGTTTTATGAGTTTGTGTTGTCACGAAATTTAAAATCACCAAATTTTTTCAGTTTAAACATTTAATATATAATATATGTTCTAATCCATGAAACATGGATTTTGAAACTTCCACATCATTGCATTCCATTTTTATTTACAATTTGTTCTTTGTCCCAACTTTTTTGGAATCGGGTTTGTACAGACCCATTTCCATTATTACATTTAAAATGTTAAAATTTCATAGATTATAGATTCATGGCTCACAATTTAAACAATTTCAAGTATTTATTTGTTTATTTTTACATAATTTGGGCTTCTAGCTCATAAAATCCACAAAAACAGAATTTCCAAAAAAAATTTAAATTCTGTGGAGAAATCAGCCCCAACTTCGGAGTGGAATGAGAAGATATGGCAGAAGAGGATGGACCAGCAAAAGATTAGTTCTGTGGATTATCAAAAAGAGAAGATTCATGAATCTAGCAGAGATTCCAAACGAGAGGAATGAGGCAAGAGTCACCACAACAGTCTACCAGACGGTTTGGAGAACTTAATGATTCTTTTTGCTGAGGATCTGTATGGAGATGCAAATTTCAACTTCCACCAGGACCTGGCCTCTGCCCATGCCACAAGAAGCACCAAATCCTGGTTTGATGCCCATGTCATCACTGTGCTTGACTGGACAGCCAACTTCACCAGACATAAACCCCATTAAGAATCTATGGGGTATTCTCAATAGGTAAATGAGGGCCACCAGACCCAACAACAATGAAGAGCTGTTAGCTTCCATAACTTCCTGGCAATGCCACAGGCTGATTGTCTCAATTCCATGTCTCATCGAGGCAGTGAAGTATTGAAAAGTAACATATCATTTTTCAAATTACTATATTTTGATTGTTTGATTCTATCCTAATGTTTTTTTCCTGCAGAAACTGAGAAGTAGTTTGAGCATTCCACTCTTTTTGAATCTGTCAGATTCTTGAATCTTCTCTTTTTTGATAATCTGCTGAAGCCAACAGTCTCTTGCTGGTGCATTCTCTCCTGCCACATTTTGTCCTTTCACTATGTAGTTTTGGCAGATTTCTCTACAGTATTCAAAGTTTTTGAATCCTGTTTGTCATGCTTCCTCAACTGCAGTGCTCTTTTTTCAAAGAACAGCTGCCACACACACATTAACCCTGTTAATTCCCTTACTACACATGCACACGGTGAACACACATAAATGAAATAAAACTAACAAATGAACTACACCAAACTTAAACATTAACATAAACACATTTCCCCCTTTAACTAACACAGTCTTTGTGATTTATCAAGAGCCATTTTGGGGTGTTTTGGAGGAGCAAGTCGGGAAATGTTTTCCTCCACCATCATCACGTAGCGTCCTGGCCACTATCCTGCAAGAAGAATGGCTTAAAATCCCTCTGACCACTGTGCAAGACTTGTATGTGTCATTAGTATGTATAAGTATGCCTACACCATACTAATAAATTATTGTGGTCTAAAAGCAAGTGTTTCAGTTTCATTGTCCAACCCCTGTATATATATATATATATATATGTATGTAGTTTCTATGGCACATTGTGGTTTTATTAAAAAAATATTTTCTTACCCAGATTAAGCATTTAATATCATCTAATATTATATTTTAGTTTTTATAATATTATAATGTGCATTTTATTTCCTTGTGTACGCACAGTGCCATTGTACCAATATCGATTATATTTAGTATTTATATCTCCTGTAGTAGATCAGCAGGAAAGAAGCCAAGTTTACGGCCTGTGCTGACTTTCAGATAGCCATTCACCTCCTCTCCTTTCTTCACCACTATCTGCAAGATGCACACAAGAAGAAAACATTTCCAATACATTTGTTTACTTAAAATTATAGAAACAAAAACAATAATGTTCATTGAAATAACTTAAAGCTGTCAAAAGTAATTCATTCATTTAGTGATTCATTATCTTCCATTTAATCCAGATAGGGTCATAGACAGGGCTGGAAAAACTTAGTCACGACATCTGATCGCACTAATCACACTGGCCTCACAAAAAATACAGCACCACTGGGATATAATCATGAAGTTCATATACTGTAAGTTACTTCTTATTTCTTCCTCTGTTTACTACAAATCTTTTCATGTTTGCTTTAACACCGGAAGTTTTCTGGTTAGGGACCAGTGACATTTAAAAAACTTTTTGTGAAAAATTAGAATTTATTTACATTACCACATTTGAAATAAATATTTACTTTTTACGCAAATGTAAGTGTAATGGAAACACGTCTTCATTCACATTCTGAACTAATTCAGTAATACAGTTCCATATAACTGGTTATTATCATTGCATATAGACTTGTTTATTAAATATCACAATATATAACTCATTCCGACTTGATTCTATTCTACAATGTCTGTAAATGTCCACTACACATTTGAACCAGATCATTGGTGCTTGGAATCCAAAATAGGAAGTTAAAATGTTCATTAAAACACAAAAATAACTTTAATTTTGAATATTTTAGAAAAGAATGATGAATTCAGCGATGAATTCTTCAACTGTATAAATGATGGCGGGGGGTACATATATATCTACTATTACCTGTTTGAAAGGCCAGTGTAAAGATTTTTTTTATAAATTTACTCTGTGATTATCATCTATTACAGTTGACCAAAATGTTGCTCAGATTTATTATAGGAACTACAATAACATGTTAGTAAAAAAACAGGGTCACAAAATGATATTGGTTTCAAACAAACTAATTATGAAACCATTATAACATTCACAGATTTCTCTGTCACAAGACCTGATATTTTAGAAGTGAAATGGCAATAAAATCTATGTTATTCAGGCAATAATACATGCGGATATGCAACAATATGTGTTTCTTTTACATTACAAAAAAATAAAGAAAACACTTAAATAACACAGTGTAACTCCAAGTCAATCACAATAACACAGCAACAATGTCTGTAAATCTATTTCACCTACTGTGCAAACAGAACAGACGAATTACAATTAGCGAGACAACCCCTACAAAGGAGTGGTTCTGCAGGTGACTATAGGCATGTCTTTGGAGGGCCATACCTCCCTCCATGTTCTGGACTCAGGGTTCTCTCTGATGCATGACAATGCTAGGCCTCATGTGAAATGTGTCAGCAGATCCTGCATGATGAATGCATTGTCCAGGCAGGTGGAGGCCACAAACACTACTGAGCCTCATTTTAACTTGTCTTGAGGATTTTCCACTGAAGTCGGATCAGACTTCAGATTAGATTTTCCACTTTTTATCACTGTAATTTTGAGTACGATTTCAAATCCAGACCTCTATTAGTTAATAATTCAAAGAAGATATATATATATATATATATATATATATATATATATATTCTTTGTCATGCTGCCTCTCCCTTCATAAAGGGTCACCACAGCAAGTCAATCATCATTGAAGAACTCACCTCATTGATTTGGCAAATGTTATCAAAAACAGTAAAAGTATTTGCTAACCCATCCAAATTGAAATCAGGTTTTCCAATCACTTCCATGGCCACAGGTGTATGAATGCTTCAGCATACCAAGACATTTTGAACAGTTCCACGCTCCCAACTTTTGGGGAACAGTTTGGAGCTGGCCTCTTCCATAAAGACAGGGATAGACAGAGTGTCGCAGAGTGTGGTTTGGATGAACTTGAATCCTGACCTTAACCTGATAGAAGATCTTTGGGATGATTTAGAGCGAAGACTAAGAGCCAGGCCTTTTTGTCCAACATTAATGTGTGATCTTACAAATGCACTTCTGGAAGAATGGTCATAACACACTCCTAAACCTTGTGGGCAGCCTTCCCAGAAGAGTTGAAGCTGTTCTAGCTGCAAAGGGTGGACCGACGTCATATTGAACCTTATAGATTAGCTCATAGTGAGTCAAGGCAGGGGAGCAAATACTTATATAGTGAAATATGTTGTATTATATATTTATACACAAATGAAACATAAACAGATATGATCAATGGATTAATAACACCTGATTGCTAATTAACTGGTCCTTCTGATTAATTACAGCATGCAGACTTCTTTACGCAATTAAAGTGACTACATTAATAGTTTGATACTTGCCCCTCGGATTAACCGTATTTGACTAGTCGCTATATGACCTTTGTTGTTTTACCCTGGTAAATGTTGCCTTCTGTTTTGATTTAGACAAAACCATTTGTTATATCATTTTTATTAGAAATAATTTTGCCACCAGCCAGTCATAACTAATCTAGTGATCGTGCAATGTAGACTTCCAAACTGGATTAAAATGTTTATTCTGATACTCGATTTTTGCCATTCTTCTAAAAGTTATTTAAAATAGTTTAATTATTTAATTATTATAACTACAGAAACTAAGCATAAATAAAATTGGTATCCTGTTCACGAGGTTTTTCCAGCTTTAAATCTTAGAATGCACAAACATACCTGGTCTTTTTTTAGTGTTATCTGACCCATCTCTCTGTTCCCCACAAAGGAGCGTGTCACTTTATACACTCTTTCTCCGGCACGGACCCTGATGATGTAAGTCATGGGAAGGTAGCCTGTTTTCTCCCCAATCTTACCCTAATACATACAAACACATACACACACACTTTACTTTTGTAAGTAAAGTACTTTTGTTACTGTAAATGTGATAATGCATGTATGAAACTCACCCTCCACCATTCTTCATTAGAATCATCAATCACTGTAATACGTTCTCCAGGACTAAAAGCACATAGAAACACTAAACATTTAAATAACAGCTAAATAATGAAATATTTGTATTTTTGAATATCTGAGCAAGAAGAATGTGTATTCAATTATGTGATCATTAAGATCTGAACTTTGAAGTTTTTAGGAATTCTGGTCAATTTCAAATAATCTGGTCATTTAAGAGGTTTCAAAATTAAAGGACTGCAACCACAGATGAACAATAAAAGAACAAGTTATAGATGCTAATAGCATGTAGAACCACTGATAACATCTATTACTTGAAGTAATTGTTTTCTATATCACTGTATCAGTCTATTGTTTGTGCGGGCCTCTTCGCTCCGGTTTCTTCAGACATTCCAAAGACATGTGAATTATGTTAAGTGGTTTCTCTAAATTGGCCCTTATTGTGTGAATGTGCCTGTGACTGTATATGTGTGCCCCGCGATGGAGTGGTTCCCTGTGTGAATTAAGCAGATGATAAGGAATGAATGAATCAGTCTAAAACAGCGTGCTTCATTTTGGCCAACTATACAACATTGCTTTATTTCACTATACAACATTGCTTTAGTTCACTATACAACATTGTTCTCTTCTGTTCATAGTGCATCATTTTATTTTAACTGTTGCATGATCCAAATTCAGCCAAGTTTAACTGCTGGAAAAATGACCTCACATGTGACTCCTTTGGTATATGTAAGAGTTCATGGTTAACTTACTGAATGCAAGTTGCCCAGGTGCTGTGTCTGCAAATCTAGCCCAAATGATCACCACAACACCATCAGTTTTAATAGTTGGCACAAGGTGTTTTTGCTGATATGCTGTTTTAGTCTGGGGTAGACATGGTACTGTGTGGTATGGATTGTTGCAGTTAAAAGGACATTGTTGCAAAAGTCTTGTGGTTTCATCCGATTTCACTGGAGCAGTCATAATTTTGTGGTTCGATAGTTGGTGCTGCTAAGTCATTATATGGCTGAAGTACCCTTGGGCAAGGCACCTAACCTTCTGTTGCTCCCAGGGTGCTGAGGAAGTTGCTTACAGCCCTAGAGACATGTGCTCTCTTCAAATGTGTATATATGTGTTTCACTACACTGATAAGTTTAATGCCGAGAATAATTTCCACAGTGTGCAAGCATAGTGGCAAATAGACTTTCACTTCACTTATTCTGCACTTACTGCTATGATTAGAAAGAAGAAGCCTGAAACTTCCAGCAACCCATCAAGACATGACATAATTTTTCCACCTTTTTCTATGTGCACTGTCATAACCATAAAACATTATCATGTTAACTGAGACCATTATTATCTTAGATGTTGCTCTGGGCATATTTCTCAATTTTTGCATCACATGGGGAATTTTCTGCTGTCTTGAATGTGTTCAACTTCTGAATAATCTTTCTCACTGTAGAATGATAGGATTTAAATTGTTAGCAATTGTGTGATGTTGTTCATCTGAGGTTGTCTTTGCGCAATTTTAAAACTCTTAGGGTCTAATTTTACTTAATTTGTCATTGCATAAAAAGAATGACACTTACTGGAAGTCCAGGTCATCCTTCTCAATGGCTTTGAAACGGTACAGAGCCAGGTAGTAGTGAGTCTGACTAAAGGTCTGCTGCTGCTTTTTATTCTTCAACATACAAGTGGACAAAAACACTCTTAGCAAATTTGAAGAATTGTCATTTAAACAAAAAAAAATTACATCATTAAAAAATGCTTCACCTTGTCATCTGCAGCTGCCTTTTTATCTGCATCCTGCTTTCCTTTAACAATTAAAGGTAATACAGTTTATACAGTATTATAGCAGTTCATATCATACAATATTTACTTCCAGTACACAAATGTAAATTAGAGCTAAAAGTCTAGTTTCTAATAATTGAAGAAATGTTCTGCTAAAATATCTTGGAGCATTTCAAATCAACATTTAATCAAATCAGATTTTATTTGTCACATTACAGTACATGGTCATACACTATACCGTGTGCAGAGAAATGTTTGCTCAAAATAATTAAAATATAAAGAAGAAATAAATGTAACATATTGGGAGAAAAAAAATATATGTATATAAGAAAAAACTATATGGTGCAGTTGCATATATACTATATGCAAGGAGGTGCAGCGGTAGTGCTGTTGCCTCACAGCAAGAAACATCAGGGTTCAATCAGTGTGTGGAGTGATGTGTGACAAAAGGGTTGCCGCAAAAGTGAAAGGAAAGGAAAGGTTTATAAGAGAGTAGTGAGACCAGCCTTGTTGTATGGTTTGGAGACAGTGGCAATGCCTAAGCGACAGGAAGCAGAGCTGGAGGTGGGAGAGCTTAAGATGTAGAGGTTCTCATTAGGAGTGACCAGGATGGACAGGATTAGGAATGAGAACATGAGATGGACAGCACAGGTTGGAAAATTGGGAGACAAGTTAGAGAGAGCAGACTGAGATGGTTTAGACATGTACAGAGGAGGGGCAGTAGATTGAGAGGTGGAAAAGATTGACTTCCTGTGGCGACCCCTGATAAAGGGAGAGGCTGCAAGAGAAAGAAGAAGACTCTTTCCAGTGTCCAGGTGTATCAGCGAAATTTGGATAAGGTAGGTGACCAGCAGTAGGGCGATTTACATAGCACACAAACTGGATTCGGGCAGTAAAGATTTAAAGTCTCCATCTATCTCCTTGAAGCACTTCATCACAACTGATGTAAAGTTCCTGCTGTGCCAGATTTTGTGCGCAATATCTCCTATTGACTTAGCATTTATGAGATTTTCAAACTGCCATAACTCAGTCCATTTTCGTGCTAGAAACACAAAATATTACATGATCAGACCTGGTGCCAGTCTGACCCTTCATGTCAAATTACAAACTGATTTCTAACCCTCCGCTCACTCTCTAGCACTCTTGAAAATTCACACCCTGTGCTATACAAGATTAAAGCACTCTAATTGATCGAATTGATTGATACATTCCTTATCGAGTTATGATCATTTGATCAGACCCACCTCATAAAATATCCTCATAGACCTCAATGTTAAATTTTCACAAAACCTAAGATCTTTTACCTTCTAGCTAAACTGCCATTTCGCTGCCATTTCTTTGTAAATACACATATATTTTACATCATAACGAAGGGCTAGGTCTCCTCTTTCACACAAAAGTCTCAGTTAAGTGATAAACGACACATTTTTTCAGGTAAAAAGCACAAGTGTGCGCAATTTTTACCTACATACCTACTGTACTGTTTGCGTTATGATGCATGAAATCTGACAAGGAAGTCTGTCAGACAAGAACATGCCACGCGCCCAGTTTGAGGAGTAGAGAAGATTTTATTGCCTCTATTTTAGTTGCATATAAACTTTCATATAAAAATGTATAAAACAAATTAATTTATAAATAAAATAGAAATAAATTCATGAAAATGACACATCTGAAATACTGACATAATTCCAACTGCATTAAACATTATTGTCACGTGGGTTTAAAGGCTGCATTTATGGCTGACCTGTGCAACACACAGTTTCAGCAGGAACTGCACTTTACAGTTTTTATAGTAATTTGATTAAATCTTAGTGCTTTTACCTTCACCCCCTTCTTCACCCTCTTTGGGCTGCTGAGCCTCTTCTTCCTCCATCATCATCATCATCATCTTGAATAAATATTTTAAAATAAGGGTAATAAGAAAGAAAATGAATACTTTGAATTTGATTACAGAAATAAAAGCTTTTGAAATGGCTTATAATGAAACTTAATGACAGACAAACAATGCCATGGTATCTACATAGTAGGTATAGTATATTAGTGTAAATCATATAAATCCACATATCCACATAAATAGGAGTAACTTGCTCTATGTGTATATATATATTTTCCCCAGTTATGAGAATTGTGTAATGCCACTACTTTTTACAAATCTGCATCAGTCTGAATGACCAATTAATTATGTACCACAAAAATATCTATTTTTCACAGGATTTTATGAGTTCACTTACATTCTTTTTATCTTCTGAACTTTTTTTTCTCTCCTTATTTGCCATGATAACTCCAGTTCGCAAAGTGTCAAATACAGGGTCATTGCGGTTTTGCTGACCTAAAAATGAAAATATAGGAAGAAAATTTTTATTTTTTGTATAACAGATGGACAGATTGGACAAATAGGTATTGCAGGACAGATCTTCAAATAAAAGGGAAAGCTACACTAACAGATCTACCACCCTCGGTGGACAGCCTGCACCTGGAAATGACCAGGAGATCGGCATTCAAAAATCTCAGTTTGTGTTAAAAAAATGTACATTTAATAAAAGTAAATACATTTGTCTAGTCACGCGCCATTGTATCTATGTTAATATTTCATGATCTACCTCAATTATTAATATCAAAAGTTGCATGCTTGAAGGTTGATAGGATTATTAAACTATTATTAAGCCGGGTGGCGGCTCTGGTTTTTACAAAGCCCCCAGTTATAGAACAAGCCTCCAATTAATGTCTCAGTGTTTACTGTAATTCTAGACTCAAGACATATTTGCTTAGTAAAGATTTGTTTTTATATTTCTACTTCTTCTTATGAAAAGGTGCAGATTTGGTGGTTTATAGGCACATTGACACTGTGTCTGTTCCCCAAGCTAAACAAAAAAACTAAAACTATAACACAAATAAAAATATACATAAAATATATCCTTCATTAACCTAATAGACATAAAACTAGCTGATGAATGAATGCACAGCCAAGCACCTTTCAATCTGAGTCGAGGACTGGTAGATATTAGATCTCATACTTCCAAAACACTTATTATTAATGAAACTATAATTGATCAGAGTTTAAATATACTGTGTTTAACAGAAACATCGATTAATCCAACGAGTACTTAGCATTAAATGAAGTTAGCCCTCCTGGATATAGCGACATACATCAGCCTCGTCTAACTTAGAGAGAAGGTCTGATGGTAATTTGTAATAAAAAAGACAAAGATTTTCATCCTTTGAGGCTCTTTATGTAAATATAACATGTTTAGAACTAAATGAATTTATTCAGTCTATTCCAGTAATAATTATTTATGACGACCCGGAAAATATTCCACATTTCCTTGTTGACTTTGTATAATTTGTCTCAAATTGCATCATTTTTTATGGACAATGTGATAATTCTTGGGGATTTTAGTATTAATTTTTATATTCAACTTGACCTTCTAAGGACAGCATTTGTATCTATTTTAGATTCTATAAGATCTTATCAGAATATTACATGATCAACTAATAAAGGTCACATGTTAGATTTATGGTGAGATACTAAAAATATACACTGTTCAAAAAAATAAAGGAACCAATTAAATAATACATATAACTTAAAGCGAATTACACTTCTGTTAAATCAACCTGTGCAGTTAGGAAGCAACACTGATTGTGAATCAAGTTCACCTGCTGATTTGCAAATGGAACAGACAACAGGTAGAAATAAAAAGAAATTATCAAGACATCCCATATTAAGGTGTGGTTATGCAGGTGGTGACCAGAGACCATTTTTCTGGCTGTTATCCTTTCATTTTTAGAGGTAGCATGAGGAAGTGTCTACAAACTACATAAGTTACTTAGGTAATGCAGCTCATCCAGGATGGTACATCAATGCAAGTTGTGGCAAGAATGTTTTTTGTGTCTGTCAGCACAGTGTCTAGAGCATAGAAGAAAAATCAAGATACAGGCCAGTAGACACAGCGTTTGTAGGAGGGCAACAACCTAGCAGCTGGACCACTACCTCCTCCTTTGGGGGACAAGGTACAGATGAAGTGGTGCCGGAGCCCTGCAAAATTACCTCCAGCAGTGTTCCGTTTATTTTTTGAGCAGTGTAGTTATACACCCACAGTGTGAAGCTACTGTATCTCAAACCATTACTTAATCCCATTCAAAATAAGAGTCTGCACCTAACTTTGAAAATAAACTTCTGATTTAATTTGGTTTCTCTCTATCTGACTTCAATCATTAATTAGAGTGAAATGGGATAATGATAGTAAACACATGCAAAAACAAAATACTTGAAAATTGAAAAATAAATGGAATTAAACTAAACTAGTAGCGTTTTAAACTGCATGAAAAGTAAGTTACCTAAACTATAAAAATCTCTTTGTGCCACTAAATTAACATATATCTCCATTTTAATTGAAGAAAATAAAAATAATGATGACAAAAACAGCAGGTCAGGCCCATGTGCATCATCAATATTGTAGTACCTAAGAAAATATCAGATTAAACATTATTATTATTAATGTACAGAATAAAACAATTGAATTCTATAACTAATATGGTCGATGATATAAATTATTCTGATTATAAATTAAAAAATGTAAGTTTTCTTAACAAGACAGAATCCTTCTTCTTCTTTTGGCCTCTCCCTTTTATCAGGGATTGCCACAGCGTGTCAGTCTTTTCCACCTCACTCTGTCCCCTGCATCTTCTGCTT
>JAOUQV010000030.1:5341086-5353515 GCA_028565295.1 Aspidoras spilotus | reverse complement strand
GGAGAAAAGTGTCAGGAGTGATGTGTGACAAAAGGGTTGCAGCAAAAGTAAAAGGAAAGGTTTATAAGAGAGTAGTGTCCAGCCTTGTTGTATGGTTTGGAGCAGAGCTGGAGGTGGCAGAGATTAGGATGTTGCGATTCTCATTAGGAGTGACTAGGATGGACAAGATTAGGAATGAGAACATCATAGGGACAGCACATGTTGAAAAATTGGGAGACAAAGTTAGAGAGGGCCGCTTGAGATGGATTGGACATGTGCACAGGGTGGACAGTGGATATATTGGTAGGAGAATGTTAAAAAATGAAGTTGCCAGGCAGGAGACAGAGAGGAAGACCAAAGCGGAGATGTGGTCAATGTAGACATGCAGGTAGTTGGTGTAAAAGCAGAAGATGCAGAGGACAAAGTGAGGTGGAAAAGACTGACTCACTGTGGCGACCGCTGATAAAAGGAAGAGGCCGAATAAAAAGAAGAAGAATATATACACACACATAAGAACCAATGAGCACATTATTAGTGAGCATATTCCAACTGCTAGGGGTTCAATTGTTAAATTGTAGGCTGTACAATTTAATCCACCTTTATCAGCTTGCCTCTGCATCACTGCTTTCTCTGTGTATTCATTATTAGGAGAGGAAGTGCCAGAAGTGGAACAGGCTACTGCTGACATGACAAAATTGGAGAATAGTGAGGACTCTCTTGATAATGAAAAAGAGATGGAGCGACATAAGGAGAAAGAGAGAGAACGGGACTTAGATACCTCCTCCATCGTGGTTCGTATTTCAGAGGAGGAGAGGCAGAAATACGAGGAGGAGATCAGGAAGCTGTACCGTCAGCTGGATGACAAGGTTTTCTCTACCATACTCTATAACATAGTCACACACTCTAATGTGCAGCTGTACATGTTTTACAAAATATATCTTCTACTATGTGCCAGTTGCAGTTTATGGCTTGCGGTTAAGGTTCTGGCCTTGCGATCGGAAGGTCAGAGGTTTGATTCCCGGTCAAAGTCATAATATGGCTGAAGTGCTAATGGGAAAGTCACCTAACCACTAGTTGCTCCCCAGGAGCTCTTGAGGCAGCTAACACCTCTGATTCAATTTAGATTTTTCTCTTATATACACTCTATATACACTTCACAAGTGTGTGTATATACAGTATGTGTGGTGAGTTAAATGCAGAGGACCAATTCCATTGTGTGCAAGTATTAACTCCAAGGTCATCCCGCATATCTGATATTACAGTAAAATGTGAAATTTGCTTAATGCATTTTACACTGTGTTCTCTCTCTCACTTCTGTAACTGTCTATGTGTGTGTGTAGGACGATGAGATTAATCTACAATGTCAGTTGGTTGAGAAGCTCAAGCAGCAAATGTTGGCTCAAGATGAGGTGTTTATATTCATTATAGATACAGCACTAAAGCATTTTCATTTAGCTGTTTTTTTTTTATGCTGGAAGGATGGTTTATTTGTGTTTGGTAAATGTTCATTGTTATTTTAGCTGCTAGCATCGACACGTGGGGACAGCGATAAGGTGCAGAGTGAGCTGGGCCGGCTGCAAACGGAGAGTGAGAGCGCGAAGGCTGAAGTGAGGGAAGTGCTACAGGCGCTTGAGGAGCTTGCTGTCAACTATGACCAGAAGAGCCATGAGGTGGAGGAGAAAAGTCTGCACAACAAGCAGCTAGCTGAGCAGCTCAGCCAAAAAATGGTACAACATCATAAACCTTATCACAGTCATAACGGAAATCTCTGGAAATCTAGAACATAAATTCTATACAGTAAGCTACAGAATGTATTGTGGGCAGACATATTATGTTTCTAATTAACCTGTTAACCTGTGGAATGTTTCAAACAGGTGTTTTTGAGTGTTTCTCAACAAAAACAGCAAAGTTTATCTGTTTAAACATTAAATATTTTGTCTTTGTAGTATATTCAATTGAATATGGGTTGAAAAGGATTTTCAAATCTTTTTGGAATTATTGTATTCTGTTTTTATTTATGTTTTATACAATGTCCCAACTTCACTGGAATTGGGGTTGTAATATTTCGCTTTCTTTGCTGACATCCAAACATATAACTTTACCAACTAAAGTGCAGGCTTTCACAGTGACTCTATGTCACTTTTTTGTGATGTTTATAATTAATAATAATCTCTCTATATTTCTTCTAGTCTAGTCTGATGGAATTGGAAGCTGAACTGGCTCAGATGCAGGAGGTGAGCTCGCAGCAGAGGAAGCGCATTGCTGATGTGTTGAATGGTTTAATGCGGGACCTGAGTGAGTTCAGCACCATTGTGGGGAATGGAGAAATCAAACTGGTAAATATAAGTATATGGTATATGTGGTGGGTATTCATAGGTAATGCAACTTGAAAATGAATCACATGTTGATATTATTTAATTTCAAACCCTCACCTCATCTCTCTAGCCAGTGGAAATCAGCGGGGCTATAGAGGAAGAGTTCACTGTAGCCAGGCTTTACATCAGCAAGATTAAATCGGAGGTGAAATCGATGGTAAAGCGATGCAGGCAGCTGGAGAGCATGCAGCTGGAGTGTCACCGCAAAATGGAAGAAACTGGTCGAGAACTCTCTTCCTGCCAGCTCCTCATCTCACAGGTCTGGATTCTAAGGGCACATTAGACATTCTGGGTACATTTGACACCCAGATTAAGGTTTGTTTGTGTACTGTGAGTGCTGGTAATTGGACCAGGGCGCGGAGCATGAATCGTGCTTTGGCATGGTTGAAGGTGGTGGGCTAGGGCACAGTTCACTTAGGTTCACCATGGTAAGCATATACAGGTGCATCCTAATAAATTTGAATATCATAAAAAAGTTAATTTATTTCAGTAATTCAATACAAAATGCACTGAAATGCATAAATATAGATTTGTTACAAACACAGTGATCTATTTCAAGCGATTTTTTGTGTTACTGTTGATGATGATGTCTTACAGCCAATATAAACCCAAAATCATTATCTCAGAAAACTAGAATATTTAACACAAAACACCTGCAAAGTCTTCCTATATGTTTAAAATTGTCCTTTAGTGTGGTTCAGTAGATTACAGAATCATAGGGAATACACTGGCAGTCATTGACACAATCTACAAGGAGGTTATGCCACAAAAGTTAATTGCTAAAGAAGCTGGCTATTTACAGAGAGCTGTATCCAAGCATATTAATAGAAAGTTGAGTGGAGAGAAAAAAGTGTGATAAAAAAAGTTGCACAAGTAACCGTGATAACAGCAGCCTCTAAGGAATACATGGGCTACAACTGTGGCATTCCTTGTATCAAGCCACTGAATTTGAAGCGTCTTACCTGGGCCAAGGAGAAAAAGAACTGGACTATTGCTCATTGGTCCAATGTGTTGTTTTCAGATGAAAGTAAATTTTCATTTGGAAATCAAGGTCCCAGAATCTGAAGATAGAGTGGAGAGGCACAGAATCCAAGCTGCTTGAGGTATAGTGTGAAGTTTCCACAATCAGTCATGATTTGGTGAGTTATGTCATATGCTAGTGTAGGTCCACTGTGTTATACCAAGACCAAAGTCAGCACAGCCGTCTACCAGAAAATTATAGCGCATGTCATGCTTCTCTCTGCCGACAAGATTTTTGTAGATGAAAATTTCATTATCCAGCTGAAGGCTGCTATTCAACCAACACCTCAGCAGTGCCATAGGCAGATCACCGCCATGCCATGCCACATTGATGCAGCAATTCATGCAAATGGAGCTCGACCAAGTATGAGTGCATTTACTGTACAAACTTTTCAGTAGGCCAAAATATCTGCATTAAAATATAATATATATTATATATATATAATATTTATATAATATTCAAATTTTCTGAGATAATGATTTTGGGTTCTCATTGGCTGTAAGACATAATCATCAACTCTAACAGAAATAAACATTTGAAATAGATCACTGTGTTTGTAATGAATCTATATAATGTATGCATTTCACTGTTTGTATTTAATTACTGAAATATATACAGCTTTTGATTATATTCTAATTTATTGAGATGCACCTTTAGTGTGGTTGCTAATCGTGCTAAAGAGTGAATGACGTCAGTGATGTGACTGTCCCTTTCATATGCACATGCACAGCGTCACAGCGTGTCTGAATGCTTGGCATGATCAAAGTGTAAATCATTAAAAATTACTAACTTTACTTGAATAAAACTTACTTTTATCATTTACACAAATTTCATATATCCTAATATATCCTAATATATCCTATTTGGACCACTTGTTTATATAAATGATCTAATAGTCACATAAAAATTTCATCGCAACTTAAATGTAATACTAAATACTCTAAATGTTTTTGTGTATAGCATGAAGCAAAGATCCGGTCTCTCACTGAGTACATGCAGAATGTGGAGCAGAAGAAGAGACAGCTAGAGGATAGCTATGATGCTCTGAGTGAAGAGCTGTCCCAGTTACAGAATTCAGGTAAGGCACACAACTACACTGGACATATTAGAGCTTGGAAACTTGTAGTGTTTTATTGCAAATCCACAAACCATAACCATTGCTTGTTATAGTTAAAGATACCGTTCTGTGAAACAGTCCAAACGTCAGCTCATGTAAGCAGTTGAAATAATGTTAAAAATATAAATCTACAACAAACGTAAAAAATTCAATATTAAGGTCAATAAATAGGCAAAGGTTCAGGCAATGTGTAAACAGGATAACTGGGAAAGCCTGAAGAAAAATATGGAAAAATACAGAGCAATGCCCACATGTCAAACTGTTAAAATCAAGGCTTTAAAGTGAAAAAAGTGCTAAATTAATAATAGGGTAAACACAAAAATAGGGTGAAGATGTAAGTGATTAACAATCAACAAACATAACAATAGTCAATAGTCTGTAAAGCGTGGGCTTAGCAGTCACATTGTCTAACACTGACATTGACTAGACATCGTGTCTAACAATATGCAAGGAAATGTGAGACATTTAATTTATTTGGCATATTGTGGGGTATGTTATTTTAAAATATGAAGTGTACACATAAAATAAGTACAATCCCAATTCCAATGAATTTTGGACGTTATGTAAAACATAATTACAAACAGAATACAGTGATTTGCATATTCCTTTCAACCATCAATTTATTACACTACAAAGACAAGATATTTAATGTTCAAATTGATAAACTTTAGCATTTTTTACAAATATTTACTCATTTGATGCCTGCAACACTTCAAAGACATGAATAAGAAAATATTGGGAAAGTTGAAAATGCTCAAAAACATATTTTTACAACATACCACAGGTGAACAGGTTCATTGTAAATAGGTGGGTGTAATTGGAACTGCTCAGTCATTCACAAGCAAGGCTGGGGTGAGGTTCACACTTTGTGAACAGCTGCACGAGCAAATAGTCTAACAGTTTACGAGCAACATTTCTCAGTGTGCAATTGCAGGGAATTTAGGAATTTTATCATCTACAGTGTATAATATCATCAAAAGATTCAAATAATCTGGAAAAATCTCTGCAAGTAAGCGTCAAGGCCGAAAACCAGCACTGAATTTCCATGGCCTTTAATCCCTAAGGCGTCTGTGCATTAAAATCCAAAATCATTCTGTAATGGATATTACCTTATTGGCTCAGGAACACTTCAGAAAACCATTGTCAATGAACACAGTTTGTCATTCCATCTACAAGTGCAAGTTAAAACTCTACCATACAAAGAGAAAGAAATATATCAGCAATGCCCAGAAATGCCACCAGCTTTTCGGGGCCTGAGTTCACCTGAGATGGATTAACACCAAATGGAAATGTGTTCTGTGGTCTTACAAGTCCACATTTCAAATTGATTTTGAAAATCGCTTTGTGTCCTCTAGGACAAAGAGGATAAGGAGTGTCCAGATTATTATCAGCACAAAGTTTAAAAGCCAGCATCCCTGATAGTATGGGGGTATCTTTGTTCCCATGGTATGGGTAACTTGCACATCTGTAAAGACACCTTTAATGTTGAAAGGTACATATAGGTTTTGGAGCAACATATGCTGCCATGTAAGAAATGTAAAATATGACAACAGAGACCCTAGACTGTTAAGCATTTGATGTTGTACATCAAGCAAAAATAGAACAGAATTCAAAGCTTCAAAAATTAGTGTCCTCAGTTTCCAAACACTTATTGAGCGTTGTTAAAAGGAAAGGTGATGTATTACAGTGGTAAACATGACCCTGTCCCAACTCTTTTGGAACAAGTTGCAGGCATCAAATTTAGAATGAGTGAATAGTTACAAAAACAATAAAGTTTATCTGTTTGAGCATGAGTATTTTTATTGTATTTATGTTTTATACATCATCCCAACATGAATTGAACCCCATTGGAATTGAATTGGGGTTTTATATAGAGTGGTTGGGCAGATAAAGGTTGGTTCAGTGGTAAAAAAAAAAAACCCTACAAGAAATAGGATTATTTAGTAACGAAAAGAAACTAGTCATGCACACTGAGAATTTCTCTTCCTTTTAAATGGCATTACAGAACAGCAGGATGGAGCAGAAAAGCCAGCGACAGGGGAAACTGATGGAAATGTAAGTGATAAAATTCCTACAATTTTTTGTCCTGTAAAATGAAGTCACGATAAAGCCCTGGGTGATGGCATACAGATTTGTGAGACCACTGAGGCAAACCCCCACTTAGAACATAGCAATAATCAGGAGACTTTGAAAAGGTGGTATTTGCAGTGACATTGCTGGACCTAGCTTTTGTACCTGCAATGCCACTTTTTCATGTTTTACATACACATCTGAAAAGTCCATTTTTGTTAAAAGCCCACCATTGACACCAGGAAATATGAGGTGTATAACCTACAATCATAATCATATAACCATAATCAAGATGAAATGAATGTTCCAGTATACATACATCATTTTCAAGAACAACAGTACTTAAAGTAATCCAAAAGCAGGACACAGTAAAGACAATTCAATGCAAATCGAAGCAATAATTGATCAGAGACCTTATTAAAATGGTATGAGAGAACCAAACAGATGTTTTCACTAATCATGATTAGCTATAACATGTATTGTTTAAAAGTAGTCCACTCGTGTGAACGAGTGATGAACATTATGAAATGATAGGTCACAATTTTAGCTTTGATTTTCTGACATTTACACCTGTAGATGTGTTAAAAACCTTAAAAAATTGTCTTTGAAACCCCCATCTTTTTGTGAGCTATCAATAATATTGGAATTGTAATACAGGTGTTTTGAGAGAAAAGGAATTGCTCTATATGTCTTTGTTTTGATTTAACCCATTTCACTTGTGAATAATAAATAACCCAGCAAGATGTCTTTTAGTGCAAACTCAAAACGTTCTGCAGCTGAGAAATAAAGGGGCAATCAAGCTAATCCATTCTGTAATCATCGGGCATAGCGAATACAACTATTATGAAGTCAATAGACCCCAAAACAAGCAACAACTAAAACAAGCTGTAGTACAATTCAGGAAAACCATCCCCAAAATAAGAGTGTAGCAGGTTGTTGGGTAGGTTGATGCAGTTCTTTCAAGCAAGATTTAAGTTTTAATAATTTGCTTGAAAGATAAAAAATTGGGGAGCTGGTCGCCAGGTTCTATGACTTTTTTAACCCTTCTAGAAGTAAACATCAGAAAAAGAAAAGCTGTATTCTACTATCTCATATTCATCTTTGAGTCTCAAGTCTCAAATGTGTACCAAAAACTAAAACAAGAAAACTGTCCTTGCTATTACAATACTGTTGATGGAATACTGCATATATGTGTGTGTGTGTGAGTGTGTGAGTGTGTTCATATCTAAATAGATTTAACTTTTACCATTTGTCTCAATTCAGAAGTTTGTACACAGAGCTGCAGGTCATCACGAGCCACGCCATGCTCAACTCAGCCAACTGCGGGATGAGATCAACGAGAAACAACGCTTTATTGATGAGCTCACTGAGTCAGTCACCAGTCACTAACACATAATCATATGTTTAACTACTGATCTATTAAATAGTTTTCTTTAAGTCAAATTTACACCTGATTCCAATGAAGTTGGGCCTTGTATAAAACATAAATAAAAACAGAATACAATGATTTGCACATCATTTTCAACACATACTTAATTGAATACACTACAAAGAGATATTTAATGTTTAAACTGATAAACTTTCTTTTTTTTTTTTTTACAAATATTCACTAATTTTGAATTTGATTCCTGCAATACTTTTTTATAAAAGAGTTGGGACAGGGTTATATTTACCACTGCGTTACATCACCTTTCATTTTAACCACACTAAATTTAGTGTCTGGGAACTGAGGACAGTAATTGTAGAAGTTCTGTAAGTAGAATTCTTTCCCGTTCTTGCTTGATGTACAACTTAATTTGCTCAACAGTCTGGGGTCTCTGGTGTTGTATTTTGCACTTCATAATGCGTCACACATTTTCAATGGGAGACAGAACTGGACTGCAGGTAGTCCCTATACCACCAGAGATACTGGCTTTTAAATGTTGTACTGATAAGAATACAGACAGTTTGTTTACTTTTTGCCCCGAAGGATACAACTTCCATGATTTCCATAAACAATTTGAAATTTGGACTTGTCATACGATAAAACACTTTTCACTTTGAGTCAGTACATCTCAGATGAGCTCAGGACCAGAGAACATGGTGTTGTTTCTGTGTGTTGTTTATATATGGCGTTTTGGAGACGCTACCATTTATCCAATCATGACACTCACTTGCTCTTAATTAACCCGTTTACCTGTGGAATGTCCCAAAAATACTTTCCCAACTCTTTTGAAACATGTTGCAGGCATCAGATTCATTGTATTCTGTTTTTGAATGACATCTGTGACAGAGAAGGCATAGAGACTTGCTTAGCACCACAGAGTGGCCTTGCGACACCCTTAGCTGTCTGGGTGCTGTGCACACTCGTCCTGTGAGTGATGTCATGATCTGTTACCTGGGCATACTGGAGGGTGGCATACAGCAGCATCAGAACTGTAGCACACTGACTTGCTGTAGAACAGAAACAGGGACATGCTCATTGCAGTACAGGTGCTTATTACATCCCCAAAGTTTCTGTTAGGCTTTGAGTCCATGGCGCACTGAACGACCTCCACAAGGGGAACGAGATGGGTGTGGCAACCCACAGTGCCGGCTTCGAGGCCACACGCATAGGTCGGCATTCTGGTTATTGTTGTCTTGCTGGCCTAACCCGCTTATGCGGCTCCTCCTTAATGGGTCTGTTTGTGGCTTTGGTTTTAAATGAAGTACACCTTATAGCGAATTCATGCTATAATAATATTAATAAAAAATTACCAACATTTGCCTATGATGCCACTCATTAGCCATGAAATATTTATTATTATATACAGTGTGACACCATACGAAACATTTACCATTTATAAATAATACATTACTAAAAACATTATTATAACATTTGCCTATAGTAAGAACCAGGCTCTTGAGTTGGAGCTGGCCCATGTACGATCTGACTTCAGCAACCTGAAGATTCAGGAAGACACAAAGAATGCACGTCTGGAACAGCTGTCGTAAGTTTCAGCAGAAGTTAAAGGCAGACAAAATGCAAATGCCATTCATAATGAACTCTGCACTCTGTATTGTTATGAATTATATGAATGTGTAGATTTGTCTATTTTGTTGTAGCAGTATTGCATTTAGATATGTTCAGATGAAACCATTAAAATGTTACCTGTAAGATAACGATACATTTAGTTAACAGTCTGCTTTACAAAGTTCTAAGACATCTTGTGCTGCATAATAGAACTGTATATAGTATTTGACATATATAGTACATATCAGGGTATTTAATTATATGTTAATTTTTGTGAATGTAACGTCTGGTTATCCCTTAGATTTCAACAGGAGAAGCACGAGCAGTCTAAACAAGACCTCAAGGGCCTGGAGGAGACCGTTGTAGGTTACTGTTTAATTTTTATTACATATATTAATTTCTGTGGCTCGTTCTTATGACAAACACTGCAAAAGGATGATAATTCAGGGCTGATCAAGAGGTGAAGACAATAGTGCGTCCAGGGCAGGAAGCACAGCCTACATTACTGTATTTTTTATTTTTTAATTGCACGAATATAAAGTATTGTTGGCAAATGAACAAGGTTTATTGAAAAGCAATAATATCAAGTCAAAATGATGAAAGTGTCTTTTTTTGAAAATTGATTAAAATTGTTTGGGGGCAGCATGGTGTTGCAGTGGATAGTGCTGTAGCCTCACAGCAAGAATTCCGGGTTTGAACCCCGAGTGGGGGGACTTATGAAATTTCTGTGAGGAGTTTGCATTTTCTCTCTCTGTGTTCACATGGGTTTTCTCCGGGTGTTCCGGTTATCTCCCGCATTTTAAAGACATGCATGATAGGTTAATTGGTGTCCCGTTAGTGTGTGAATGTGAGATTGTGCGTATATGCGCCCTGTGATGGATTGGCACCCTGTCTAAGGTTGTTCCTGCTTTCACGTCCAGAGTTGTCGGGTGGTCACTGGCTTTCCTGCGACCCTAGAACTAGGATTAAGAACTAGGATTAAGCGGGTATAGAAAATAAATGAATAAATTCTATGGCCAGATATTTTTTACTTACTTATTTCACTTACATATTGGCTGGTCTTGCATATTTTTAAGAAATAGCATTTTTAAATATGTACTTAGAGAAGTACTGTGTAGAAATGTAACTGTAAATCTGTAACTGCCACATAAACAACAGCATAGATTTATAGTACAGGGCAGGCCATTTATATACATACACACACAGGTAGAATAAAAACTTTCTCCAACCGGGCACAGCCATTTTGTTTTTTTACTGGGAGCTTTTAGTGCTGTAGTAAAGTTGTATAGCTGTGTAACACCTGCACACTTACTCTTTATGTAGTTTAATTTTTTCAATACAATCACTGACCATTGGCCTGCTCTGCTTCTTGTTCTGGTGTAAAGTATATTTTAATGTCTCCCCAGAGTGAGTAATACATTATTTACTTCATCATCAAGCACCCCACCACAATTATCCTGTTTGTCCTTTATTCTGATAGACACGTGAACTCCAGACCCTCCACAACCTGCGCAAGCTGTTCGTTCAAGACCTCACGTCTCGAGTTAAAAAAGTGAGCAGCAAATCAGTCTGAAACAACAACGTATCATAACTGAAAGATACCTTATAGATATCCTGACTATCATACCCTGTACTAATACCAATGCATGAAGTAGATTGCACCTATCTTTATTATCTCTATCAAATTGTTGGCCAGAGTTCAGAAATTGGACCTGATGATAGTGGGGGGTCTAACACCCAGAAGCAGAAGATTTCCTTTCTTGAGAACAACCTGGACCAGCTTACAAAGGTTCACAAACAGGTAACAGACACATGGAAAAAGAATCATTTTTTATAGTTTTTAATTAGTACACTAACTGTTTGAATGAAACATTTAATATCTGAAGACAATCACAAGTGTCATAAGTGCAAAAACCATGCATACATACTTCTGTTCTGCTATTTCTCCTCACATTTACCTGTCCTCTCCAGCTGGTACGTGATAATGCAGATCTGCGCTGTGAGCTTCCGAAACTGGAGAAACGTCTTCGCTCTACGGCTGAGCGTGTTCGGGCACTTGAGGCAGCACTGAAGGATGCCAAACAGGGTGCTATGAATGATCGCCGCCGCTACCAGCAGGAGGTGGAGCGCATTCGGGATGCCATGCGCCTGCGCAATGCACTGCGCCGCCCACACGCTGCTCAGATTGGTACTTCAGATAAAGGGTTTAAGTGAATTAGCAGTTAGGCTTTTTTATGTTGATGGGTTTAAAAAAAAAAAACTCCATGCTTAATTTCATGTTTGAAACTTATATATAAGAGTATACAAAATCCTGTGTAAATGATTATACCCTATTGGAACAAAACACTACTGTTTAACATTAGACCAGATGTTTACAGTTTTTTAAAATAATATCCTTCACAGTACTGATAGGAAATCAGATGTTAATCCCTAAACAACCACCAACACTGAATTTTTTGTTACTGAGGTGAACTAGCGTTTATTTCACATTATCCTTCTTCTTCTTCTTCTTCTACTTTCGGCCTCTCCCTTTTATCAGGGGTCGCTACAGCGTGTCAACGTTTTCCACCTCACTCTGTCCTCTGCATCTTCTGCTTTCACACCAACTACCTGCATGTCTACATTGACCACATCCTGCCTGGCAGCTCCATTTCTAACATCCTTCTACCAATATATCCACTGTCCCTCCTCTGCACATGTGCAAACCATCTCAATCGCCCACTCTAACTTTGTCTCACAATTTTCCAACCTGTGCTGTCCCTCTGATGTTCTCATTCCTAATCCTGTTCATCCTGGTGACTCCTAATATGAACCTCAACATCTTAAGCTTCCACTTCCAGCTCTGCTTCCTGTCTCTTAGTCAGTGCCACTGTCT
>JAOUQV010000030.1:5290180-5303050 GCA_028565295.1 Aspidoras spilotus | reverse complement strand
CCCCCCCGGCAACTCTGGGCAGAAACAACCATAGACAGGGTGCTAATCCATCTTAGGGCTCACACACACAAACAGCCACTTTAGACGCACCAATTACCCTAACATGCATGTCTTTGTAACGCGGGAGGAAACCGAAGTACCTGAAAAAAAACTTGCGCAAACTGGCAGAGAACATGCAAACTCTACACAGAACACAAGTAATTGTTATTATTATTATTATTATTATTATTATTAAGGGTAACTGTTCAAATTAATGTTTAGATTGCTTTTGATTATGTTTGAAACAAAGAAATTTTTTGAGGCTGGTATGGATAAATACAGCAGATGTATAATGTGTTATCATAAAGTCTCTAGGTAATCAGCACCATTTATAAACATTATACCTATAGAAAGTGTGTAGCCCTATTATTTTTTTTGAAGACATACAGGAGTTCAAGTATAACAGTGTTTACAGGTGTATACAGTACAACGACAAGTTATTTACTTTAGGTTTTATGAGTATGTGTTGAAGCTGATTAGCAAAACGATAGAGTGAACTATAACCTTGACCTTACTTTGTGTTTTTAACAATTTGAACAGAATGATGTAAAATGACACTAATTGGTAATACGAGAACCATTTACAAAGAATGGGGCCCTGGTTTTTTGGAAATCTCAGTGACATCATGACCAGCTTCTGAAATTGTGTTTCACGTGGCTAATATTTGCTTTTTGTTCATTAAGCAATTGATTCTGCATAACTAAGCCCAAGAGTGGGCAATTACAGTACCTTCAGATAGTAGGTACATGGTCAAAGTACATGGAATGTGTGTGTCCGGTATATATACGTGATACTACAAATAAAGAGGTGTGCTGGTACGCATAGTGATGAATATATGTACAATATGCACAAAAGCACAGGCTTTGATGTTTCTGTATGCACACGTTTGTTAGTTCTGAGGACCCTGACCCCAGCCTCCTGCACTCGGGGGGCGACTCGGTTCTCCGCTCCCTGATTGGTCGAGCTCGGCACTGTCGCAGTCCGAATCTTCGCACAAAGCCCGGGTCTATGGGATACACAGAGATATGGTTATATATGAGGCTCAGACACAATATGCATCATGTTTTTCTTCTTCGTTAATAATAATTGTCTGTGTAAACTAAAAAAGTGAAATGTGTAAAATGTATACAATTTATTAATCATTAATCATTTATATAATTATTTAATTATATATTTATAACTCGAGTAAGGCATTAATATTTTAAATCTAATGATTATCACTTCTCTATCAGTAACTACAATTTGCCTACATTATTATGAGTAACAATTGAATCAACAATTTCCACCTCCAGTATGTTTTGCTCCAGATCAAAGTTGGCTATCTCCTGTTCAAGTGCAGCAGCTTCCCTCTCTGAGATCGCAGGGTCTGTGACATCAGCAGGGATCTCAGAGCCCTGTGAGATGAGGTCATCACTGCGGTCATCCAGTCGCTCATCTGTGTTGGTGCTGACCACGTCGGGTGTGCCACTGTGGGAGTGGTCAGTGGTATGTCCCTCCTCTCCATCAGAGACAGACAAGTTTTCTGAGCTGAACGTGGACACAGACTGGCACTTGGATATGCTAGTTGGCCGTCTGAGGATTAAAATAGATATCAGCAAGTGGCATTAATATAATCTGACACCAGAATGCTGAAATTAAGTTGGCCTGGGTGCTTTTTATTACACAGACTATATTTTTACTATCATTAATGGAATGATTACATAAAATTAATATTACAAATAATATAAATTCAAAATGTTCAAATATTTTGTAGAAAACATGAAATTACATCTGAATTGTATCAATGATTAGGAAAAAATACTTTTAAATACATGCTGTCATGTCCATGGTCATTGGACTGCAAAAAAGACTCATGAATTGTGAACTTATGTCACAAGAACTACATTACCCAGGGTTCACTGCTTCCAGTAATAAGCCTTGTTATCATAGTACATCTTGCTGTATCTTGCAATTTCTAACTATTTGTTGCTCTAGTTCATGCTTTATGCCTTAGTTTAGTTATTCCAAAGATTATTCTTTAGAACTGATTTAGTTCCAGCCAGAGTAAAGTAAAAGCAATCCTTTTGACACTACTCTTGCACACAGCAGAATTGGTCATTCGCCTTTCACAATCCATGCAGTGAAACATAAATATAAAGTATATACTGTACACACACACAGACACACACGTAAACTGTGCACATGTGCCTAGAGCAGTAAACTGCCTCCACAGCGCACAGGGTGGAAGCTGCAGTTAAGTGCCACGGACAATTCAGCCAGATTGTAACTTTGGGGTTATTATACTGAGTGACTGAGTGTTGGTGAGGTCCAGTTTCATCCCCTTGTTTTAATGATCTTTCTGAGCTTTGTAATTTATTCTAATCATATTTCAGGAAATAATTATTTTTTTATTTTGTTAATCTGTAAACCAGCTTTCTTCTTCTTCTTCTTTTGGCCTCTCCCTTTTATCAGAGGTAGCCACAGCAATTCAGTTTTTTCTACCTCACTCTGTCCTCTGCATCTTCTGCTTTCACACCAACTACCTGCATGATTGACCACATCCCTATATCTCCTCTTTGGTCTTCCTCTCTGCCTCCTGCCTGGCAGCTCCATTTTTAACATCCACTGTCCATCCTCTGCACATGTCCAAACCATCTCAGTCTGCCCTCTCTAACCTGTGCTGTCCTCTTATGTTCTCATTCCTAATCCTGTCCATCCTGGTCACTCCTAACGAGAACTTCAACATCTTAATCTCTGCCACCTCCAGGTTTGCTCCCTGTCGCTTAGTCATTACCAATGTCTCCAAATCATACAACAAGGCTGGTATCACTTATTTCTTATAAACATTTTTTTCATGTTTGCTGCAACCCTTTTGTCATAGCTGACACTTTTCCCCATCCACTCCATACTGCATGTATTCTCTTCTTCACCTCTTTTCCACACTTCCCATCTGCTGAGACAGTTAATCCTAAGTATCTGAATTCCTGCACCATTGTAACCACTTCTCCGTGTATCCTGACTGTTCCACCTGCCTCCCTCTAAATCACACACATGTATTCTGTCTTACTACACTTTCCTTTCCCCTTCTTAACATAGCACACCTCTCCCTGTTCAGGTTCCCTTCTAGCTGTTCCCTGCTAACACTACAGATTACGTAGTCATCTACAAACATCATAGTCTATGGTGATTCCTGTATGACTTCATCTGTTAGTCTGTCCATCACCAGAGCAACGAAGAAAGGGCTCAGAGCCGATACTTGATGCAGTCCCACCTTATCTGTCACTCCTACGACACATTCTAGTACTGTCATGCTGTTCTCATACATGTCCTGCACAATCTAACGTACTTTTCAGCCACTCCGGAATTACTCATACAACACCACAGTTCCTCCCTCGGCACCCTATCATAAGCTTTCTCTAAATCCACAATGACACAGTGTAGCTCTTTCTGACCTTCTCTATACTTCTCCATCAGGATTCTCAAAGCAGAAATCTTATATGTGGTGCTCTTTATTGGAATGAAACCTTACTGCTGCTCACAAATAGTCACTGATTGTCTAAGGCTAGTTTCAACAACTCTCTCCCAAATCTTCACTGTGTGACTCCTTAACTTTATGCCCCTGTAATTAATAGAACTCTGCACATCACCCTTGTTCTTATAAATTGGTACAAGTAAACTTTTCCTCCATTCCTCAAGCATAATTTCACTCTCAAAATCTCATTGAATAATCTATTCAAAAACAGCACTCCCATCTCTCCTATACATTTCCATACCTCCACTGGTATATCATTAGGTACAAGTGCTTTTCCTTTTTTTATACTTTTCAAAGCTTTACTTACTTCATGCTTGCTAATCGTTGCTGTCCTGTTCCACTACATCTATGCCTATAAATCTTCTTTTCCCTCTCATTCTCTTCATTCATCAGCTCCTCAAAATACTCCTTCTATCTTTCCCTCACCCTCTTCTCACTAGTCAGTACCTTTTCATTTCTATCCTTAATCACCTTCATATGTTGCAAATCCTTTCCTGCTCTATCTCTCTGCCTTGCAAGGCGATACAACTCCTTCTCTCCTTCCTTACTGTCTAACCTCTTGTATAACTCATCATAGGTCGTCTTTTGGCCTTTGTTACCTCCCTCTTTGTCCTACGCTTCATCTCTTTATACTCCTGCTTACACTCTTCAGTCCTCTCCCTGTCCATTTTTTCTTTGCTAACCTCTTCCTCCAAATAACCTTCTGCACCTTCTGTCTTTCACCTGTCCAGATGACACACCAAGTACCTTTCTGCTTGTCTGTCTAATCAATGTTGCTGCTCTTGCTCATCTGGAAGATTTTTGCTACTACCCAAAGCCTTTCTCAACTTCTTTCTGAACTCCTCACAGCATTCCTCTTTTCTCAACATACACCATTTTGTCCTCTTCTTTACATTTTCCCTCTTCCTCTTCCTCTTCCTAACCACCAGAGTCATCCTGCAAACTATCATCCGATGTTGTCCTTACAGTCTCCAATCTCTTTTAAGCAACCTTGACTAAATAGGATGTAGTCTACCTGTGTGCTTCTGCCTCCACTCTTGTAGGTCACCCTGTGGTCCTCCTTCTTCTGGAAATATGTGTTTACCACAGCCATTTCCATCCTCTTCAATCCACCACCTTCTGTCCTTCTAGGTTCCTATCCTTAACACCAAATTTGCCCATAACCTCCTCATCTTTGTTTTCTTCACCAACATGACTTTTAAAATCACCAATCACCACTCCTCTCTGGGAATGTTCTCTACCACTTCATCTATCTGCCTCCAGAAACTTTCTTTCTTCTTGCATTTTAGTTCTGGCAAACGTTTTACGCCAGATGCCCTTCATTACGCAACCCTCACCATTTACCCAGGCTTGGGACTGGTATTAAAAATACACTGGCTTGTGCTCTCCAATGGTTGGTTTAAACCAGCTTTATACACACATTATACATGTTTAGAGCTGCAAGCCACAAATGCACCACTGTCTTTACCTCTTTATCAGACAGGAATCCTTGTCCTTGTGGATAGCAGCCCATTGCATTTTATATTAATTATAGGATTCAGCTTTTTAGTGAATATCTCACTGTAACTACTACATTTGATTGACTGTTGATGTAATATCCACTTTGATAATCCACTTGACCCTCTTAGGATAACATTTGTATTAATTTTAGGTTCTGTAGAAGTTTACCAGCATATTACAGGAACAACCCATAAAGGTGGTCATATATATATATAGTTTTGTTAATTAGTTTTGGATTATTCCCCAAATCAAAATCTGTGTTCTAGACCCTTACCCACATCATTCTTAAAACAAATTATTAGAGGAACAACTGAGCCGATATTAAAAATAATAAACTATTTATTTAGCACGTTATGAACCTAAATAATATTAATTATTAGTGATCAAACCTCTAATTAAAAAATCTAACCTTGACTCCAGTCAAATTAGTAGGGAGTTCAAATCAGTAAGGTACTAGAAAAGGCCGTAGCACAGCAGTTATGTTCCTACTTATATGAGAACAACATTCTTGAACGATATCAGTCAGACCTTAGACCTTTATACCTTATCACAGAGACAGCACTGGTTAAAGTGTTAAATTACCTCCTAGTGGTCTGATCGGGGTTGTTTTTACTTTATTGAGTTGCTAGATCTCAGTGCAGTTTTGATACCATTGATCACAAGATTCTCCATCATAGACAAGTGTTTGTTGTCTTTCACTCACCGTCTCCTTGGCAGTTCCACTTCACTGTCGACTTCTCCCTCCTCTTCTTCTGAAGATACACCACGGCGCTGTGTGACACAGTGTAAACAACCTCATTACTTCAGCTGATTAGTACCCATTACCAGATTAGCATTCATTACCATATTAGTAATCGTTAAAGGATTAGTACACATTACCATATTACTACTCATTACCAGATTACTACCCATTACCAGATTAGTACCAGTTACCATATTACTACCCATTCCCATATTACTACCCATCACAGAGTAGTACCCATTACTGTATTAGTAGCCATTACCATATTAGTACATATTACCAGATTAGTACCCATTACATATTAGTACCTAGTACCAGATTAGTACCCATTACATATTAGTACCTAGTACCAGATTAATACCCATTACATATTAGTACCTATGACCAGATTAGTATACATTACATATAAGTACCCATTACCAGGTAATTCTAAATGTGTGAGAATGAGAGAAAAAGATTAACACACCTGTTTGCGTGTGATAGCTGCTCTATAAAGAATAGCAGAAGGAGTTAAATGACTGCCACTGGCTCCCCTTGGCAATCGGACTGCCCCAGCCCCTTCCTCCCTTTCCTCCCCCAGAGTGTGTCCCCGACCCACAGCCACACCTCTTGCACAACAGGGCGAGTCAGGACTGCTTGAGAACGGGAGTGATGCAGCATCCTCGCTTGCTGTGTCGCTTCGTGGTGGAGTTTCATCCAATCCCACAGTAGCTTCAGCCACACCTCTAACTCCACTAACAAGCCCTTCACACACACTCAAACTACCAGACCCACCACTGCCTCCACCCTCAGCTCCGTGGGTGGAGCAAAGCAAATCTGGGCTGGAGGAGGATAGTTTTAGAGGAGGGGTTTCCAGTTGGCTTCCTCTTGAAGCAGTACTCGCTGTCTGATCAGTTGCTGGAGTGCCATTAGGTGCTGCACTGCCCAGTGTGGGGCTTTCTCGCTCTCTGGTCGAGGTACCGGTAGAATGCTTGGGCCCCGAGAGATCGCCACTGCTGCCTCTGCCCCCTCTGCGATGTCGTGTTTTAACCCTGCGGGCACGACTAGGTGAAGTGGAGGTCCGGCTGGTACAAGAAGGAACTGTTACTTGCACCACACCAGAGTCCATTTTAGGCAGGATTACCTCTGATCTTAAAAGGTCTGGTCTGTTTACGGAGAAATAAGGAGACACTTTACTGAAATGGCCATTATAATTTGTTATCATAAAACATAGCAAACAACATTAAAGGTAGGACATAAATTATTGCCCTAACTAACCTGCTGGATGCGCGTGTGTATGTTTGTGTGAGAGAGGGAAAAGTTATTAGTAGAAAAATTATCTAAAATATAAAAAATATAATTGCCTTTCAATATGACATTATTTATTCATAAATATCCTGTCTGCGTGACACACTAGAGTTATTATATTTACATTTCCTAAAAATGATTGTATTAAGAATATTTGGATTGATTCATTCATTCATTTATTCATTCATTTTCTATACCTGCTTATTCCAACCCTAGACAGGGCACCAATCCATCATAGGGCACACACACAAACGCACACACGCAATTCTGTCCTGTCTTCTGTCCTCATTCTCCTGGACCTCTCAGCAGCATTAGATACAGTTAACCATAAGACCCTTCTGTCCATTCTTGGGAGTCTTGCAATCCAGAGAATAGCTTGTCGATGGTTTGCTTCCTACCTTGCCGACAGGTCGTTTCAGGTATTGTGGAGAGGATCTATGTCATCACCCCACAAACCACTGGTATCCCACAAGGCTCAGTGCATGGTCCTCTTTTGTTCTTATTGCACACTCACTTTCTTGGTAAGGTCATATCCTTACATGGCTTCTTATATTAATGTTATGCTGATGACACCCAATTAATTTTCTCCTTTCCTTCCTCAGACACTCAAGTCTCTGCCAAGATCTCAAAATGTCTTGCTGACATCAGCATGAATGGCGGATCACCAGTAAAAGTTGAATACTCTTTCCAGAAAATACCTGTTCCCAACAGAACCTTGTCCTCTCTATTAACAAGGTCCAAATCATTCCATCTACCATGGCACACAACCTAGGGGTAACTAGGGACAACCAATTGTCCTTTACTCCCACATTGCCAATGTCTCTCGATCATGTCGATTCATTCTCTTTAATATAAGAAGGTTTCATCAATTTCTGTCCATAGAGGCCACACAGATCCTTGTTTAGTCCCTGGTCATCTCAAGACTGGACTACTGCAGCTCCCCTTTTAGCGGGGCTAATTCTGAATGCTATCCGTCCCTTACAGTTGATCCGGAACTCGGCTGCAAGACTTTATTCAAGGTTCAATCCAATTTCACATACACTACACCACTAATCCGCACTCTCCACTTTGCTCTCTGTAGTTGCTCGCATCCGATTTAAAACATTGATGCTCACTTACAAAGCCAAGAATGGTCATGCAACCTCCTACATTACAGCACTTATCACACCCCGCACTGCACCTCGCGCACTCCAGTAGTCTAGAACTGCTCGACTGGATGAGGAAGGCATGCTTTTAGACTCTTTTCCATTCTGGTTTCTAAATGGTTGAATGAACCTCTTCTTAATGTTCGGACGGCAGAGTAAGGACACACTTATTCTTGTTTGGTTACCTTTCCATTCATAAAGAGTGTTACCTGATATTGTCTTAAAGCACTTTTTTAAGTCGCTCTGGACAAGGGCGTCTGCTAAATACTACAAATGTAAATGTGTGCAGCATGTGGACTTGCATTGTCATGTTGAAAATACACATATATAAATGAAAACATATTGTCTTTTTACTGGATATCTTGCTATAAAATTTCCATTTGTTTTATATATACAGGTTTTTATATGCTTACCATAATGATACTTGTTTTAGGAGGCATTTGTAAATAAAAATCTCTAACTCTTGCCATAGTAAAACTTTTCCATGTGGTTGTATCAGATATTGATGAATGACATGATGCAGTGTTGTCTAAGTAATTGAAGATCACCGTTAGATAGAACCTTAACATGTATGCACTGAATTCATGCCAGAGTCCCTGAATCATTAAATTATAATATTGACTGTAGGAAGAAAGTGCTACTGAAATTTACCTTTCAGTAAATTTCTGCTGTATCATGATGTGGGTTAGTCGTAAGCCCGGAAGGTCCCCGGTTCGAGTCCCAGAATCGCCAAGTCAAATACAGCTAAAGTGCTCTTGGGCAAGTCACGTAACCCACAATTGCTCCCTGGGTGCTTTGGAAGCTGCTCACCACTACAGGCGTGTGTGCTCACTTCACGCATGTGTATATACACTATATTTCCTAAAGTATTTGCTCACTCATCCAAATTATTGGAATCATGGGATCCAATCGCTTCCATGGCCACAGGTGTATGAATGCTTCAGCATACCAAGATATTTTAAAGAATTCCATGCTACCAGCTTTGTGGAAAGAAGAATGGTCTGGAAGAATGGTCAGAGATTCCCATAAACACACCCCTCGCTTTACTAGCTTCAAAGGGTGGACCCTATATATTAGCTTATACATTATGTAAATCAAGGCAGGTGAGCGAATACTTTTGAAAGTATAGCATATGTCTGTTTCACTGCACAGATGGGTTAAATGCAGAGAATAATATATGCTGTGTTCAAGCATAGTGGCAAATAGATCACTTTCACATCCTCTGCATATCGTGGGTAATCAAAGACTCGTCTTTTTGTGGATACTGATACTTTAAAGCGGTGGGGTGGTAGAGTATGGGCTGCCAGGTTAATACATTTTTCAGTGGAAATTAACTGGGACAAATCCAAAAAATATTATATAGGCTATATCATGTTAAATAGTTTTTCAATTAATGTATGTTATATAGTATATCGCTCACAAAGCTCAACAGTATGCTTAACAGTAATGCTGCGCACAATGTGCGTTCTTATATGAATATAATTAAATATTGTGGGACCAAGTTCTTCAGAATGGATATTTCTGTTCCACAGAACAAAATCAATGTCACTGCACACTGCACAACATGACTCACCTCTTGCCATGAGAAGGAAGTTTTTGAGGTACATTCCTCTTTTTAATGAGTTTGTCCACTGTGCTCGAAGTATGGTGTTTGAATAGACCAGGATATTTCTTGTCCAAGCACTGCTCCCTTCTGTAAACACATTTGCAATTGTTCATCAGAACACATCATGCAGACTGAGATACACTAACAAGGATTTTTACTGGGAAAATTCTTAATTCTTCACTCTTTTATAGATTTATTTTTTATTATTATTATTCAGGATTTAAAAAAATAGAATTTTTTTTAATTTTTTATTAATTCATTCATTATTTTCCACTTAATCCACACGAGGACACAGGACAGCTGGTGAACACCCGAAAACTCTTGGTGCAAGGGCACCCATCCCTCATACTGTGTGACACACAGTCACACAGTAACTGTAACTTGTAACAAGTATACCTACCATGCATGTCTTTGGAATGCAGGAGGAACACATGGAGAAAATAAAAATTCCACACAGAAATTTTGCAAGTCATCCCACCTGAGGATTAAGCCCAGGTCCTTCTTGCTGTGAAGCAACAGCGATACCAAAAACCCTAGACAGAGTGGCAATTCATCATAGGGCATTCACACACAGTCACACAAACATTCATTCACTAAGGGCCAATTTAGAGACACCAATTAATTTCCAGAGTCCTCCCAGCCTGGGATTAAACCCAGGTCCTATTTGCTGTGAGGTGATAGCACTACCACTGTGCCACCCTGTCACAAAGAAGCTTTACTATAATTACATATAGGGTTTGATCATGAAGTGTATATAACTTCATTATTTTTCCTAAATGAGCAAGCTGGACAGTGACAGTGGTAATGAGGATCTAAAGAGGAACCATTTAGATCCTTATTTTTGCTTTAATCAGATTTTACTATTAATACTTAAATTTCTTTTATTCATTATTGTCTGCTTAAACCACAACCTGGTCATGGCCAGCCAGTGCCCACCTAGTAACTCTGGGCGCAAGGGCAGGAACAACCCTAGACAGCGTGCAAATCCATCATAGGGCACAAATTCACATAATAAAGGCCACTACAGAGTCACATATTAGTCTGCATGTCTTTGGAATGTGGGGGGAAAACCGGAGCACCCCTCAAACAGAGGAAGAGCAAAAATTCATTTCCCAGTCATCCCATACAGGGTTCGAAACCGGGTCCTTCTTGCTGTAAGGCAACAGCACTACCTGCTGTACCACCATGCCCCCATGTTAATAATATTACATGATTTACTGAACATTTACCAAATTAGAGACACATGTTAGAATTTTGGTTGAATATGCTTTTTTTATCCCCAAATGGTTATAAAAGTTTGGTCCAACCTTTGGAAAAATTACAACACATTGACATTGGCAAACAGATTCCTCAAGGTGGTGAACATCCTCCATAAGCCGACCCATGCCTACTGTAGCAGCTCCACAAATTCACCTTCAATGCTAGTTAAATACTTCCCTCTTGGACCAACTACAGGTGGCTTTACACTGTCTGACCTTTAGCTGGATGATCCCTCTTACTTAATGTGGTACATAAAGAGCCCATGAGTTTAGCTAAAAACTAGACAACACCTTATATGGGAGCCAACAGTGACATAACCACCAGATTGGGTATTTTATCAGCCATCATTTGCCACCTAATGTTCCTAATCTAGTTATAAATTATTATTCATTACTCTTGTCAACTCTATAATTGATACAGGACCAGTGAGTCCTAATTGTGTGTGTGTATGTACTCTTTTACCTAAGCAGTTCTTTTTCTTTCAGCTCTAGCTGTAACATAACAGCACTCAGTTCCATGTAAAGGTTGTTGGCTCTTTCCAGCTTCCTCTCATAATGCTCTCGGATGTCAAGGGCATGCCTGTTTGAAACACATTTCATATTAATATTATTTTTATTTTTTCTTACAATTTTAAATATTTCCAATATAATGGAGGTTTGGAATTGAATCCCTCATTCTGGGTATTTCTCGGTAATATAGCCTTGTCCCACTTGGACGTGAGAGATCAGGAGATTATGTTAAAAAATGATTCTATGATTGTCATTGTCAAAGATTTTTATAATGACAGGTATGTTTGTTGTTGCCAGTGTGCTGACCTGAGCTCTTCACGGCGACGGTTAATAAGCTCCTCATCTAGTCGGTGCAGACATGTTCCCTCAGACTTGATCTTCTCAAAATGCTGTTTCACTTCCTCACGCCATTCAGCCTACACCCACCAAATACAAAAAACCCTGTATGCCTCTATGTACAGTACAATGGTGTTCAAAACTTAGATACACATCAATCCTTATAATAACATTTATTTCTATATAAACAAAGGCACTGTGAGAGTTAAACATGTTAATTTATTTTTCATTTTCTCTTCAAAAATTGATAAGCATGGTTCAAAATAATATCAGTGCCTGTATATATTTAATTACAAACTGTGATATTTACAGAACAAACTGAAATTTATTTACAGATTTAGCTTTTATTTTAGTCACTGAACTAATATTTTGTTTTATAATCTTTATTACTGATTACTGGTTTACAGTGGACTCACTAACCCCAACACAATCTGACTGGATTACATTCCACTGTTCTACATTCTTTGGTTATGTATTAAAAACAACATTTTTGATGTCACTCTGCTAATTCTTAATCAAATTGCAGTCACTTTATAACATTAATTTTTCAGTCTGGCACCAGGATGTTGCCCACTGGGGGATGTGTTTGGGGTCACTGTCTTTCTCAAACACCAATTGTAATGGCATTTCATCTTCAGCATGAATTAACATATAAGGCAAAATATACTGTTTCTAAGAGAAATGCGGATTAAACCCAACGAATACTTTGCATTATTTGAAGCTAACTCTCCAGGATACAGCTATATACATCAAACTCATCTAACTGATGCACAGTTGTAGTCGTTTGGGGCAGTTGTAGGCTTGTTGTTAAGAAAACCAGCCTTACAACCGGAAGATCCCTGGTTTGCTGTGTGTGTTTATGTGTGTGTTTCACTGCACGGATGGGTTAAATGCAGAGCACCAATTCCGCTGTGTGCAAACATAGTGGCAAAATG
>JAOUQV010000030.1:5234906-5248095 GCA_028565295.1 Aspidoras spilotus | reverse complement strand
TTTACATTTCTAGTTCAATGTTAATTGTAGTAAAATGTACTGATGTAATCAATGGCACATGGCAAGCCCAGGCAACAGAGGGTTAATTTGTGTTTTTTAAAGAAATCCTGTATTTCTATATTTGTTAGTCTTGCATCAAAGCACAATTAAAGTCTTGAATATTTTCTCCTTGATGCTTAGTTTTTTTCTCGCCGTACTCCCATCACTGTCCTTTGCTTTAGCACATTAAAAGTAGTAGACCTGAACACAAACACAGATGAACAAAGCACACCTTGTTCTCTGAGGCTCCACAGCTGGAACTAAAAAACGGTGCGAGTGTAAACATTAGTGCCAACTACTATTTACTGCTGTACACCCCCCCCCCAAATGGTGAAACATTAAGTACCAGAACAAACTTTCTGAAATAGCATGGGCAAAAGCCCCTTCATCTAGTGCTGGCTGTCTGACAGGTATAAATGCGTACGCTACCAGATTTCTCCTAGTGATTGACATACCAGAAACAATCAAATGGAAAATGTAAAATAAATATGAGCCTACTATTTTCCAACAGTCATGGGAATGCTTTTAATGGTATAAGGAAAAAAAATCCTCAGGTCGTCAGACCAAGCTGACGTGTCCATTTCTCCTCTAAAAGGTTAAAGTAAGTGCTATTGGCAGTTGAATGTCATTCCTAAGGGAAGTGAAACATTCAAAGTGCTTTGACTGAAGGGAATAAAGAGAATTTGTTGATGATATCAGGTTGAGAAAATCTATTAACCTTACAAATGTATCACGCAATATACTATCAAATCTGTAAAAGCATTTCTGTGTAAAATGATACCAGTGTTGGCTGTAACACATTACAATTAAATATTATGTAAGCACATTAATTGTCATCCTTTGGTGGAGAACATTTTAGGGGCATGGATTTAGGCAGGCCTTGTCATTTTTGGTGCAAGAGGATTTTGGAGGGGTGACGATTTTGGTAGAATTTGTCATTCTCTGGTGCATGACTTTTGGGGGTGTCATTTTTGGCAGGCCTTGTCATCCTTTGGTGGATACAATTTTTTTGGGGATGTGGATTTAGGAAGAGCTTGTCGTCCTTTGGTGCATGAAATTTTTGGGGGGTGTCGTTTTGGGCAGACCTTGTCATCCTTTGGTTCATAAAGTTTTTGAGGGTGTTGTTTAGGGCAGGGCTTGCCATCCTTTGGTTAATGACATTTTGGAGGTGTTGTTCTGTGCAGGGCTTGTCTTCCTTTAGTTCCTGATGTTTTTGGGTTGTTGTTTTGGGCAGGGTTTGTCATCCTTTGGTGCATGAGGTTTTTGGGGGGGTGTGGTTTTGATTAAAGCTGTCGTCCTCAGGAGAGGTGCTCAAATTTCGAAAAGGCGCAGAATGAAGTCGGCAAAAATCAGAAAAGCCAGTGGAAGATGAAAGAAGGAACATAAATAAGGTTACTAACCTTTTTATCCCCTCTCTTCTCGTGCTGTGGCTTTTTAACAATCCAACTTTATTTAATGTACACCGTAACTGAGAATACCTTGACGGTGTGACTGGTATTTCATGTCAGTGTGGTTTTGTAGGGTTTATTTCTCCCTGGTATACAAATACCTGTATTTGATTCTATTTCAGAATAAACATTTTAAATTCCTTTTGTCTACCATTCGTTCTATACACAGATTTATATTTGTAGGAGTTTGAGAAAGTTATGTAAAAGTAAGTAATGTGTAATGTAATTACTTTCTCAAACTCTCAAAATAGCATAGTGGGGTTTCCAGTGGCAATGGCAACCTAGTGGGAGCAAACAGCTGACCCAAAAATTACAGCTGATCCTTAGATCACTCATCAAGGAGAGGACTATTTAAGTTAAGTTTTGGACTATTGTTTACCCAGAATTATTTGTATTTTAGACTTAATACTTTATGTGATTTAGTCTATTTTCAATAGCGCAGTCATGTTTCAGGACAAGTGTTTGTTTTCCTGAAGTTACACATTACAATATGGGGAATTTTCAAAACCTACTACACCTGAAATAACAGGGAAAAAAAAGAATATTATATGATTTCACAACAATAATACATGATTTCACAATGTGTGGCAACAGAAGTGTGACTATGTCAAATATCAAGGGTAGTGTGCTTCACATGACCCTGGAATAATATCCTCTCCTAGTTTCCAAGGAAAACAGAATATGATGTGATGTGACATGTTAATGCATGCACCATGTGTCATTTTCTATTGTAAATGGGGACTGTGTTATCCAGAGATTCCTTTTGGGATGCTCTTAGTGTGCCAGATTTGAAAATTTATGAAATTTTCCAAAAGATTTCCCATTTTTAGTATTTCAGCAGATCTTAAGGTTATGCCTGTCAGTAAATTGAAAGTAATAGTGATACATTTTTCACTATTTTTATACACAGCGGAATTTGTCCTCCACATTTAACCCAACCGTGCAGTAAAGCACACATATAGCAGCCTGCACAGTGCCCGGGGTTAGGTGCCTCTTCCAAAGGCACTTCAGTCGTGAATTGGCAGTACTGGGAATTGAACCGGGGAATCGTTCCTTAACCACAAGCATACGACTGCCCCTGTCAGATGTCCTATCAACAATAGGAGTGTGTAAGTTAATGGAAAGCCTGAACCTACATCAAGAATAAATGGATTTGAGAAGTTTCTTTTTTTGCGTTAGGATTCATCGATGAACTTTAACTTTGTCCACCAAAAAGTTATAATAAAAGAGAAAAAAGGGAATAATGTTTTAAGCTAAACTTTGAAATAAGCGAGGGGAACACAGGTGCGGATATTCGAATGTAAAGAGTTCAAGAGATTCCAGATTAGCAGGGTAATTTTGGATTGGATGCATTGTTAATGATTAGCAGTTTATTTATGGGTACCAGGACAATCGACAAAAGTACATTTACACGTTTACTCCATTTCGATGCTTGATGGGAACATTAAACGGAATCTCTTGGCCTCTATCCGCAAATTTTTATGCATTTAATTGGCTGATTACAATACAATTTACAGTGGGAGTATATCTTTAAATGCTAATCCCAACAGCACAGGAACAAACAATCCTAGTTTTTTATTTTCCAGTAAATACATGCATACTGGTGCTGAATGAATAGATTTTGTTATCTATGGTTCTCGAATGCTACAAATCATCGTGAGAAGTGATGGAAAAACTTAGTGGAAAAAAACATGTTCTATTGGGACATGTGTGTACACGTCAAAGGAAGAGCGCTGTTAGTCACTGGGGACTCAATTATGCATTGTGTGCTGTCATAGTTACTGCTTTCGGTAAATAATACATAAACATTTAAACTCATTCACTTACCAGATGCTTGTTTAGTGTCTGTGATTCTACTTCAGTCACTAAGTATATATAAAAAAGTATGTACAAGAACGTAGCAAGTTATGAAAGTATGGAAATTGTGTTTATGTTTATCAGGGAGAGCCATTAGACAATAAAAAGCGTTTTAACAAAGAAATGGTTCATGCTAACTAGTCACACTTGACCTCACAGCATGAATGATGTCACTGATTTTCCCTTTGTTCAGCTATAATCCAACTCTTTCATTTTGCCGTCTCTGCACCACCACTAATCTGATCTGCAGAGAAAAACACACTGCTGCAGGGATAGCTGCTTTATGACCCAGAACAGGCTCTCGGGAAGACATCAAAATGCTTTAAATGGAGGAAGATTAGTGGATGTAATGCCAGCAATACTTAAGTCTTTCATGTTGCTATGAGCAATGATACTTTAAACACATAACAGCTAGACAAGGGACATACCATTTTAAACACCCGATGGACTATTAAATACAAATAAAGGGCAATGTTGCATTACAGAGTTGCATGCATGAGATAAAATTGTTGGCATTAAATATTTACTAAATAATCCTTCTTTCTGGGATATATGCTTTATGACCCAGAAGCAGATCGCAAAAGAAGACATTAAAATGCTGAAAACGGATAAAGATTAATGGATATAATGACAACTACACATTAAAAAGCTGCCTTCTTTTACAAAGCAATGAGTAATGTTAGCTTACATGCATCATGGCAATTGACATGTCAACTGCAACACACATTAAATTCAAAATAAACAAAGTTCAACTTTTTAGACTACACAAATTAATCAAAGCAAAATATAAAAGTGTGAGTTAAATGTTTTCTTCCTTGAAAGAAGTCCTACAAGCAGACTATTATATGCCACTATTGCCACTATTCTTGAACACAGCGGAATTGGTCCTCTGTGTATATATGTAAAGTGAAAACACATAGAGGTTAGGTGTCTTGTCCAAGGGCACTTCAGTTGTAGTCAACTTGGTGGTACCGGGAATCAAACCAGGGACCTTCCGGTCGCAAGGTGGGTTTTTTAACCATACAACTATGACTGGCCCCTACAATAATTTTCAACTTAATTACAAATCAGAGCTGCTTCTAACTTGATTATTCGTAACAAATATCAAACACATTATTATTATATAAGTGAAATTAATATCTGGACAACTATGTGTAAAAAAAGAAATCAGGTTTTTCAGTGAGTCATGTTGCCTGTATAATCTTCCATTATCCGACTGCTTGTACGTTCTTGTAAATGCAGTGATCAGATTTCCAAAAGCACATAAGTTAAGGTAACAGGATTTCTTTGTTTGTATATTTTCCATACAGAAAGGGAGGGTTTAGATTGAAGGATTTTAACAGCATTTAGAAGTTGTGGGATTTAGCATCAGTGCTACTTTAAGCACCAGAATAATATTCAAAACAATGAAGAGAATTTTACTATTGTGGATCAGCAACCAAACAGCAGGAAGCATTTGATTAGGAATGAGCACTAATTGTATAAAATTATGTAGCCTGTGTGTTTAAGACTAATAACGCTCCTGACACATACCAAGCATACCCAACACCCAAAACATTTACAAAGCCGTCTTTATATTTTTGACTAAATGTAATCTTATTAATGACTGGTCGGGACTGGGAGTTAGAGCATTTCTGAAATTTGTTGAGCACTTAGAGCTGACATCTAACAGTACAGGAATAACCACAGAGATTGTAGCGGTGAGGGGTTAAGTGTGTGTGTGTGCGTGTGTAAGAGAAAGTGAGAAGGACTAGATGGGTGGAGAAATTGTATCCTGCTTGTAGGAGGCGGGGAACAGGGAAAGGGGCAGTATTATCAAACATTTCTGAATTGTTGAGACATCGTACCAAAACAGTTTTCCATTTAGGAAAGAGAGATACACTTGAAGAGAACTGATGTGCACTAGAGAGACAGTGGTGGAACATTCATTTCAGAGAAAGTGACGGGACACACACTCTCTCTCAAGCTTATAACCTGCCTGACCCAATGGATTCTCATGTCTCCTCAAAAAGCAGAGGAACTTCAATTAATAGCACTTCTCAGTTACGGAAATCCTGAAGAACATCAACCCAGACAGTCTTTTCCTCTCGTGTTCTTTTTGGAAAGCATCATTTTTAACTTGACAGCACTCACTTCCTCTGGGATCCCACATTAGTGGATCTACTTACAAAACACGGACTTCTGTTTAGCTTGCATGAAATTATAACAAGATTCCTGGATATAAATAAAGAGCTACTGGTTCATATTTCAATTCTCTGGGAAAGACTTGTCATACATCATACGAGAAGATTTTTTGTCCTGTCTGATCAATTTAGACCACTTCAAGAGGACTGAAGAAGTATTGGAACTTAATGTCTCCAAACTGACAAAAAAGTGATTAATTAGAGGTTTGGGAACAGAGACCTGTCTGCAGGAACATTTAGCACACATACCAAGAAAACAGCAGGAGATTTACACACCCTGACCATACTGAGAGATAAAGAGAGGAGAGAGGGTGAGGGGGATCCTAGAAGCTGAAATGACTAGAAGAGACGCTTTGTGAAAGGAAACTGGAGTACTACTGCTAAAGTGAGGTGACGTTACCCGGTAGGTTTAACATTAACTTCATTCTCTGCACGTAACTGGTTGTGGCTTAATATAATATTATATTATATAATATATCATTCTCTAATCAAGAAGCATAAATCCAAGAAGCACACGTATGTTCAGATGATGTGGTTTGTGTAATATTCTCTAAACACAAGTGATTATATTTAATAATTTCCCTTCTATTTGGGTGTGAAATTCAGCCAGGTATACAGGACACACTGGCACAAATGCACATTTGTGAGGTTAAGCTCCACTCTGTTTAACCCTCCTACAGTGACTCTATATTAAGGCTATCTGCTCTTTCTGGTGCCAACTTCCTAACAATGTGGATATCAGAAAAAAGGTTCACTCTGCTGTAATGTACAGTATATGTTACAAATAAGGAGGCTATGTTGTTCTCATATTCAGAGACTTCTGTAATCACATGTAAACAGAATCATAAAACTTTTGTATTCCCAAAATTTTACATTTTAATACCTTTGATTTCATGACATGTTACATGCCGTGTGTACGCTGCTGTTAAGTACACGAATGGCCAAAAAGCATCCTAATTGCTCCGTTTTATGAAAAACTATTGTCAGTTGGACGGGATCTCAGTAGCCTCACGCTGCTACCTTACACAAATTTGCTACAGGTGGAATGTTAATATTTTATGGCATCAGTTCATTAAACCATCAAATTTCTCAAATTGCCAAAATGTTTTATTACCTCATAACTAAGGATGTGTTGGAAAAAATTTGGCATTATATTTATCCTTCAACAATTTATCCACAAATCGTAACAATCTGGAGTTGCATGGTGCAGTGTATAGTGCTGTGGCCTCACAACAAGAAGATCCTGGGCTCAAGCCACAGAAGAATAATATTAATAACATAATTGGTACTTTTTTTGATTCCCATAAGGATTTTTTTTGCTGCATTTAACCCATCTGTGGGTGTACTTAGAACAACCATGGTGCAGTTGGGGGGTTGGGTGCCTTGCTCAATGGCACATCAGCCTTGAATTTTCCCCAGCCCTATACCCTGCCTATTAGGCCAAGGCTGCTCCAATACCTAATAGTGCTTTAACCACTTGACCAACTACAATGAAAGACCTCTAAACTGTGTGCGTGAAACAGGGTAATTGGTTTATGAAAAAAGTTCAAGCTACTTGGGTTTGTATATTTTTCTTCCCCTCTTTTCCCATATTCTTCTCCTACTTATTAGTTGTGCTTGTACCCACAAAAAGACCTTTGTGTGTGTGGAAAATGTTCTTCTGTGGTTGTTACTTGCAAAGTGGCACTGCCACCTACAGGACTGACATATTGCCAATTAGTTCTCAGTAGGAAAAGTGAAAAAGAATAATACCATTTTTAAAACATTCCATTGTAATGTATAGATAGGACCTGGCTCAAGTGTTTGCACTGATCAGCTGCTACATGTTTTTGCAGAAAAGGAGACAATCTAATTTTACAAGGACCAGGTTTAGAGTGGAAGCTGTGAGAGAGAGAGAGGGAAAAGGTGATAAAGGGGTAGAACTATGCGTAAAAACTTGTACTTATGCCCACTCACCCTCTAATTACAAACAGTAACACAGCTGCTAAAGGGGAACTATGGAATTTTATTTTGTCCCCCTGCAAGTTCTGTCGACACCCCAGAGCCCAGGGCATGAATTAAAATGGAAAGTTTTATTCTGACACAAACACAAAACCAGGTTGTCTTAATAAATTAAATTAAATATAAGTTTGCGTGCAAACCCTGAACAAGATATTTGCATATATACAGATAGATAGACAGACAGATATAAAAATTTACCAAACCCAAGAGAAATTGTAATAAACATACACAGAACATTGTATGGTGAATTATAACACACATATTAATATATGAGAATCAAAAATCATGCACACTCAAAAATTATGTGCACACTGGGTGTAAAACAGCACTCTGGGTGTAAAAAAGTACAACAACATCAATTTATAATATAATCTCTCTGCTTTTCTATACACACTGTACATCTCTTAACAAGCTTTTATATTCCCTTATTACAAATATGTAGTGTGATTTATGAGCTATATTCACTGCCACATAATCCACGTCCAAAAGAATTGGTAAACGTACACGCTCAGTGTTGTCATAAGTTTGGAACATGGAGCGTCTGGCTCTTTCTTTCATGGCTGATACATGACGTCTTCCTTGAACATCTCTATCCAATTTAAATTCACTTCTTCATAACAGAACAGTTTCTCCATGCTGCACACAAATTCTAATTAACCCTCAGACAACAAATAACCAATCGCTGCACTAAGCTTTTCTGGAGCAACATTTTTCCACCACATTCTATGACAAATTGACACAACATGTTCAACATGACCTGTGACCTCATACAACAAGTACTGATAAGGCAGGGCAAAGAAACAGAAATCTGAATATAACTGCAGCAAGGATCATTTTGGACTCACCCTTGTAAAACTAACAGTAAGGCTTAGGGTTAGTAGCCAAAATACATATGACGGACAATAAGCTAGAAATGAAACTAACATGATCAGAAAGAGGATAAATTGATTTGGTGATGGAGACAGAAATAGTATTATAACAGTATCTCATCACTGTGTCTGAAGACACACAAACCCAGACACAAACAGAGACAGTTGCCCCGCTGCCAACACTCAGAAGTCATGTTCCTCAAAGCATACAGTACATGAATCCATACATGTGCAAATGACAGTGAAACCACAATTAATGTAATGTTAAACATAAGCCTTGTTTTAACTCTTACATTAACTGTTCTGAGATTTCTCATTGTTCAAGTCACAGTTTCTCCTTTTGTTCAACCTATCATTATGCATCTAATAGAACTGCTGTCAGGGATTTCCTTTGTGTCTCCCATGGGAAATCAACTTCCCGCAAAAGAATGCATTAGTCTTTTAACCCTAAAGTTCAAAAGAGGAAAAACGGATGAGATCAGGCCTGTTCTTGCAAGACTCTGAAGGAATGCTAAATAACTAGCTTATTATATAATATTGTATCTCTTTTAAAAAAGACATTTAAATTGTTTAAGGTTAATGGCTAAGTCTATCAGAAAGGTTTTATCCCCTTAGAGAACATTTTACTGTAAGTGTAAATGGTTTGCAGTTCTTCATCTCTTCCATCTATAGAATAGATTGCACATATCAAGGTTGGTAGTGCATTTTATTTGATTAAGAATGCTACACCCTAAAGTTATTTAATACAAACCCAATTCCAAAAAAAGTTGGAACAAAGTACAAATTGTAAATAAAAAATGGAATGCAATGATGTGGAAGTTTCAAAATTCCAGATTTTATTCAGAATAGAACATAGATGACATAACAAATGTTTAAACTAAGAAAATGTATCATTTAAAAAGGAAATTTTGTGACAACAAAGAATCTAAAAAAATTAGGACAAGGCCATGTTCACCACTGTGTATGGTTTTCCGCCCTTGGCGCTAACGCAATTTTAAACTGTCAAACTCTCTTCTGATATCGTTCCACTATTTGAACTAGGAGGATTGATTATCCTTTTCCCATCTTTACTTCTGAGAGCCACTGCCACTCCAAGATGCTCTTTTAATAACCAGTCATGATGACCTATTGCCAATTGGTCCTCCAGCTATTCCTTTTTTGTACCTTTAACTTTTCCAGCCTCTTATTGCTTCATCCCAGCTTTTTTGAGTTGTGTTGCTGTCACAAAATTCAAATAAGCCAATATTTGCATGTGCAGTGGTTAACACTACAATTACAAGAGCCTTTTTCCATTTTTACCTATATATATTTCTAATAATCTGAAGGCATTATGAATTGCTTATTGCTTAACATTTCATGACGAGGGTTCAATCACTACACAAAGTTATATCCATACACAATGTTATATCCCTATAAGATTATAACCATACACAAGGTTATACAAGTATATAAAACATAGCACACAAGTTATAGACAATTTATCTATAATGCATGTCTTTGGAGTGAGGGGGAGGGCGGAGCACCCGGAAAAAATGAGTAGAACCTGGAAATTTCACACAGAAATATCCTGGATCGTCCCCCTTCTTGCTGTGAGGCAACAGTGCTATTCACTGAATCCCTGTGCCATCCCTTAGCAATATGTAATAGTAATATCTTATGTTACATAATATTCCAGTTCAAACCTGTCTGTATTTTCATCATTAAGAACAAGATTACTGGTGGTCTTGATTAACAGACAGAAAAACATAGTTCTACCTTAGTGACATACTGGATTTACAAAGATGCACATATGCACATGGATGGAAATTCTGTGTGGTAGAGCATTCTTCTGTAACTTTATCCACCACCAGCTTTCCATTAAATTAAAAACCCCAAGACATAATGCATCTCCTTCTAAGAAGCCTCTCATTCACTTCTATTCATGCGCCTATATTTAGTTTTTTCTAAAAACAAACCACTGTCATTCCCATTTAAATGTAAACATCACAGATAAGTGGCAGCATGGATTATAGCAGTCAGACAGTGACACACTACATCTTCCTAACTTCTGTGAGGTTGGGTTGGAAATCATAGGTAATAACACCTGCACATTTCATCAAAGCGTCACAAAGTATGATTTGGCCTGGACTAAAAACCGCATTAGACTTTCCACTCTCTATTAGATCTAGGGCTGAAGTCAAAGATAGGAGGGGTGTCTGTACACTCTCACTGGTGTGGCAGATAGCCAGGTCACACCAATGCCAGGACAAAAACAAATTCAAATGACATCATTAAAAACATTTCCAAGCTCCTAGCAACTAGATTCATGCGTGTTATCTGGTAGAGCGTGTGGGCCACTTGCTGGGGAACAGGATGTCACAGATGGACATATTATGAGAATGTGGAAGAATTTAGCTTATTAAATAAATCTGCTGACTAATGACTAACAACTAAATAAACAAATACAGAACAGAAGTGATCAGATTATGTCTGATCTAAAGATTTAGTAATGTGATTTCATTCTGGAATCTCGAGTCAAGCAAAAAGCTTTGAAAACTGAAGTCAATAATGTGCCAGAAAAACCTACAAACAAATACACTTCACTTAAACTGGTCACTTTTCCTCTCCAGCTGTATATGAACAAAGAGACATGTCAAAACTATTTTGCAGCTAAACTTCAACCAATGCCTGGAGAACAGGAGTGCCCATATTTGCATTACACACAGACACTGCCTGATGTTGATACTTACAAGCTCTCTGGCAAACAGGAAGATGTGACATGCTGCCCATCTGGATCAGACTAGGCTGTATTATAATGTTTAAAGCGACATGTGCAAACATGTTGAGTTGGAAAATGTCTTATTCATTTTCATTCAAAGGTTTTTATCCAAGTCCTAGTATACCAAATGGTTCAAAGAATGAATGGTTTGTGTCAACTTGGAAGTTAGGTATCTTTAGCTGTATATAATAATGCAAACATTAAAAAATCTTTAGTTGAATAATTTTTTTCTTCTTATCTCTGTCAGCAGCCCATTAGGCACGATTAGGTTTGAGTTGGTGTTATCATGGAAGTCCCTGCGCTGGTCTTGGTGGTTCTTCTCATGGCGTGTTATCTGCTCCCCCTAATGGAAGTTAGTGCTGGAGTGCAAGAATTTAGTAACAGCAATGAGGGCCCAGAGCCTGAATTTCTCACAAGTTCACGTACCCGCCGGTCCCCAGATGTCCCTGACCAGGACAAGTGCTCTTATACCTTTATTGTTCCCCAGCAGAAGGTCACAGGTGCTATATGTGTTAATTCAAAGGAACCTGAGTCTCTACTAGAAAATCGGGTAAATAAGCAGGAGCTGGAACTTGTTAACACTGAACTCCACAAGCAGAAGAGGCAGATTGAAATTCTACAGCAGCTTGTGGAAGTAGACGGTGGTATTGTCAACGAGGTTAAACTCTTGCGGAAAGAATCACGCAACATGAATTCACGTGTGACACAACTCTACATGCAGCTGCTCCACGAGATTATCCGAAAGCGAGACAATGCACTGGAGCTTTCTCAACTAGAGAACAAAGTCCTGAACCAGACATCTGAGCTATTACAGCTTTCCAATCGCTACAAGGATCTGGAACATAAGTATCAGCATTTGTCATCCCTGGCAAACAATCAGTCAGCTCTCATTGCTCTACTTGAGGTACAGTGTCAGAGAGGGCCCCCAGTCGTCGCACCTAGACCACTGCCACAACCCCAGCCACAACCTCAACCTAGGCCCTCTCCACCTATTAGCAAACCGTACCAACCACCTACATTTAACCGGAACAACCAGATAACCAACGAGATCCAGAGTGATCAAAACCACAAAGTGCCACCACCTGCGCTACCCACCATGCCAAGTGGCACCCATAGCCCATCTACAACCAACAAGCCATCAGGTGAGTACAAGATTTTATAGAATTGTTAGGCTATACATACGAATTTTCTATACTTAACAAACTGATGTGTTATAGATTTATTATTCTTACCATTCTTACAACTAACTGGACAATAAAAACATGGGCATTACAGTTATTGGTCAAAAGGATTTTCACGCTTACATTTGATTGATTTGTATTATTAAAGGTTACTTCTGCTAAGATCAAATAGTAATACAAATCCATGACTTAAAACTCTCCAGTATAAACCGAATGTACTGGAATAAAGTACAATGATTTAAAAAAGAAATAAATTCAGCCAAACAAATGCTTTAAAAGTAGAAAAAAAGTGGCCCACAAGAGCCCACCTGTATGCACTTTACCTTGCTTTACACAACAGGCATTGTAAAATAGTGCAGCCATTGTATCGGTTCAGTATTGCAGAAACTGTCTGCTATTAACAATGAGAATGTTGATAATGAGGTATTTGATAATATGCAGGATTATTAGTTTTACAATGTTCCTGTTAAACCTGCAATGACAATAAAACAGCATTAATATTTACCTACACAACCACACTTAACAAAGAGGTCTACTATTAGGTCTTAGAATACTGTTTAATCCATTAATTCTGTTTATTAATTACATTATATTACAAATCATGTGTTGTCCATATATAAACGTGAAAGAACAAAAAAGTGATCTGTTTTCAGCGGAACTGGTCCTTCACATTTAACCCGTCTGTGCAATGAAACAAAAATACATCTATACAGTACTGTGCAAAAGTCTTAGGCAAGTAAAAGTCTAAGTTTTTAGTACAAATTTGTTAGAGATGTTTATTATGCATTAATTAGTCACAGTAATCAATTATTTTATATTTCCAAAAATCAATTTGCCAAGAAAAAAATTATGC
>JAOUQV010000030.1:5176221-5189508 GCA_028565295.1 Aspidoras spilotus | reverse complement strand
TATATATGTACATACGTACATATATATATATAAATAATCACAGAGTATTGGGTACAACTGTTCACTTAGTTTACTCAAACATCTAATCGGCCAATCACATAGCTGCAAATCAATACATTAGTCATGTATAGGTACTCAAGATAACTCGCTGAAGCAGCAGAATTGGGAAGGAAACTGATTTAAGTAACTTTGAACGTGACATCCAGCTGGGCTGGTCAGAGTAATGTATTTCAGAAACTGCTGATCTACAGGGATTTTCCGACGACTTTCTCTATGATTTGCATAGAATGGTCAGAAAGAGAAAATATGTAGTGAGAGGTAGTTGTGTGTCTGAAAATATGATTGTTAATTTGAGATGATTGTTAATTTGAGATCAAAGAAATGCAACAGTAACTCAAATAACCACTTGTTACAACCAAGGAACGTAGAATACCATCTCTGTTGAAAGTATGCCATAAAGAAATAAGGCCGTTCTGCGGCAAAACCTTTTAATAGCAAGGTATACCTAATAATGTGGAATTTGAGTGTATACAAATATATATTTATATATGTATATAGACATATATAGATATATATCTGATAGCATGGATAGGAAGGTTGTTAATCCCTTGCATGTTTAAACAGATGTGGTCAGTTCTAAAGGGAATATGTTTCTAATGCTTTAATAAAAGATGGGTTTGATTTGATGCACATTGCCCGATGGCCCATTTAAATCTGTTGTTCTTTGCCTTTTCCCAGATCGTCTGCCATTAGCTCTGTGAGAGGGGCTAGAAGAAAGCAAGGAAGGATTTACAAAGATGCAAACCACATGCAGATGGGAATGTCTCTGCTGTTTGTTTTCTTAAACTTTTCGCTGACAGTGGCAAGCACACTCTGTGTTTTGTGTCAAGCTTTATGCTGTGCCTCTGTGATGAAGGCTGGGTCGGACTATATGTGATTTACTGATACTTTCAAATGAATAATAATGATAGTATCTTTAACCTGGGCACCAACATTCCTCTTAAAACCTGAGATATATTGTTTATTGCGCTAAATCTGCAAACCGGCTGGTCCAAATAATACTTTGACCATGACGATGCTTCTTAAAAACTGAAAATGTCTGGATGACTAAAAGAACCCAAGGGCTTCACAGGTGGTTCCTAATAAATTATTTAGAATGACTAGAATGGAAAGGTGATAACAGAGAGAAATCAATACTGGAACATTGTAGACAGATCAATGGCGAGTATAGCCTCAGTGCAATCCCTTTGCTGGCTCTGATTGGTGCTAGAGGTAAAGCCTCACCAGTTATTGGCACCTGACTGCACTTTATTATTAACCATTGTATTATTAACAGTTTATGTATTTAGGTCATAATAAACTCCCTTCTGTGACTCTGAATTAATTATTTAAAGGCAACCTCCAAACATGTATTATGCAAAACCATAGTGGGACATTCCATGTATGTATGCGTTTTTCAAGCACTCAGAGTATTGTTAAACTCTGTTGGGTCTGTAAAAACATTCATTCATTCATTCCTGCAGTAAGTAAATTAAGAATATTTAGGTTAAGGAATCCAGTTAAATAATTAACTCAATCAACAAAATGTAATCTGTTGCCATTTATTAAACTTAAACTAAACCATTAATACTATTTTTCATTCATTCAGTCAATTTCTTTCACTCAATCCACAAAGGGTCATGTGCTAGCTGGTGCGCACCCGGCAACTCTTGGCACACACACAGTCACAAACATTTACACACTAAAGGCCAGTTTTGAGACACCAATTACCAATATTATACATAGAGGCAGCTCACGGTGGCATAGTTGTAGTGCTATTTCTCACAGCAAGAAGGATCCAAGTTCAATCCCTTTGCTGGTTTTCTGTGTACTTTGGATGAAGACAATGAATAAATGATTAAATGGCACCTAAGCCATTCAATCAACGTGTGGGGCAACCTAGGAAATTTCTGGGTGCAGTTTGCATGTTCTCCTTTTGTTCACGCGGTTTTCTCCGGGTACTCCGGTTTCCTCCAACAGTCCAAGACATATTATGTTAATGTATGGCCTCTTGTAGATTAAGTGGAAGTAAATAAATGAATGAACTATAAATATAATTCAATTTAAATAATAATATTTCCTGTATTTATAATACTAGAATAATATTACAGCAGTATCAGTGATATACTGAATATATAATTTTTTACGAACATAAACTAACAAAAAAGTTTCTAGTTTTAAGTGTCTTCTTTATTACTTTCATTTCCTTTACCTAATAAAACCAGCTAACAACTATCACCTGGAAGTACATGACCCCAGTTAGCTGACCCTGACTCTAATACAGCGTGTTTAATGTCTATAATTACATTTGGCTCAATATCAGGACAATCGATAGAAATGTTAAAATGGATGCTTTAATATCTTTTTGACCTGAAATACTGTCCTTATTTAGATATACTAACATTTAAAAAATATTAATCTTTTATAAGTTTAACCTTAATGACTGTCAGTTTCATTGAGTTTAGTTAAAATACAAACCCGATTCCAAAAAAGCTGTAAAAAGTACAAGTTGTAAATAAAAATGGAATGCAATGATGTGGAAGTTTCAAAATTCCATATTTTATTCAGAATAGTTCATAGATGACATGTCAAATGTTTAAACTGAAAGATTGCATCATTTAAAGAGAAAGATTAGGCGATTTTAAATTATTTTTAAACAAATAATCTCAAAAAGTTGGGACAAGGCCCTGTTTACCACTATGAGACATTCCCCTTTTCTCTTTACAACGGTCTCTAAATGTCTGGGGACTGAGGAGACAAGTTGCTCAAGTTGAGGGATAAGAATGTTAACCAATTCTTGACTAATGTAGGATTCTAGTTGCTCAACTATCTTAATTGTCTTATCTTATTTGTCATAACTGTTCAGTGTCCGGACCCTTTCTCTACGTAGCCATGATGCTGGAATTGATGCAGTATGTGGGTTGGTATTGTCATGTTGGAAAATGATTGCTAATTTACTCAAGTTCAGGAATGTGTGAAGGACATTAGACAGTGGATGTTAAACAATTTTCTTTTACTTAATTCTGATAAAACTGAAGTACTGTATTCCCTGAAAGATTTGTAAGACAACAGAAACTCTTTGCCACCGTCCAATTATTGCAAATCAGTTTCCAACATATACTTCAGTACATTTTGTTTATCAGTCAACAAGCTTGTGTATTCCTTTATTAAATACCTTTAATGCTGAGCTGCGTGTTGCAAATGCACCATTATCTTTGCCTCTCCATCAGGGATGAATTTAAATATTTCTAGCGTCCTGAAAAGAGACAACAATTTACTCAAGTTGAGGAATGTGTGAAGGACATTAGACAGTGGATGTTAAACAATTTTCTTTTACTTAATTCTGATAAAACTGAAGTACTGGTATTAGGGCCACAGGCAGCTAGAAGTAAAGTTTCTGATATTTTATTATCTCTGGATGGTCTTTCAATTACACCATGTACACAATCAGAAATATGCTGGCACTAAATGATGCAGAAAAACTTGTCCATTCTTTTGTTACCTCTAGGTTGGATTACTGTAATGCTCTGTTGTCTGGTTGTTAGTCAGTTAGTTCAGAATGCAGCAGCCAGATTGCTTATACCTTATACCTTATAGTCTTCCAGTTAGTGTTCCGGACTCAGACACACTCACAGTATTCAAGTCAAGGCCGAAAACTTATTTAGTCAAGCATATCCTTCATAATCCCCTATAGTTCAGGGCTCACAGGCTCACAGAGCTGGAGGGTGCATAGTCAGTGTTTTGGTAAACTGGGATGCTTGGATGCTGTCGCCCAGGGCTCCCTCATGTCTGTGTCACCTTCTGGTTCTACCCTGTAGTTATGCTGTCATAGCGCTAGTCTGCCAGAGTTTCTTCTTGCTTTCTGCACAACTTGTTTTTGGATTGACCATTATAGCGTGGATCGTATCTAACTCTCATTATTCTCTTTATCTCTTTTTTCCCTGTTCTTTTTTTCTATCCTCTCTTTCTCTTCTCCACTCTTTCCCTCTGACTGATCATTCACTCTGATTATTATTATTATTATTATTATTATTATATGTTATTGTTAGTTATAGAATTATGTATTAGATAAATACTGGGCACCAGTCTATCGTAGACCACATACAGTCACACACACACATTCACACATGAGCCACTTTAAACACTAATTAACCTTTTTTATTTAAAATATAGGTGGTGGAGTTATCGCCTCACAGCAAGAAGGACCCAGGTTTTATTACCTGGGTGTGGTGACCAGTGAAATTTCTGTGTGATTCCTCTTTAAGGTTTCCTCCCACATTCCAAAGACAATGTATTAATGGGTTGCAATTAACTGAGTTTAATTGGTGTCTCTAAAGCAGCCTTTAGTCAGTGGATGTGTGTGACTGTGTTTGAGCCTTACAATGAATTGGCGAGCTGTCTAGGCCTGTTCCTGCCCTCGTGCCTAGAATTTATAGAGTGGGGACAGGCTGGCCTGTGACACCTTGCGGATAAATCGGAAGAAAATTAATGAATTAATCTTTTTAACATCAAACACAGAGGGTTCTTACACAAGAAATACATTAACTCATGGAGACATATGGAACAGATGGAAACGCCACACAGGTAGGATCCCGCCTTCCCTGATGCAAACCCGGGTAATTTTTTAGCTGTGAGATGACTCCCAAATATGTCATTAATATATAAACCCCTAAGTCTAAAAAGTTGTGATGCTCTTAAATATGAATAAAATAAAATGCAATGACTGATCATATCATATTTTATTTACAACAGAACATAAAACACATTTTTGATGTTGAATGTGAGACATTAATTATATACTGTAGCTAATAGCGCATTAGCAATTCATATCAAAACGTTTGGACAGGGGCAACAACAACAGGCTAAAAAGTCTTAAGTCTCAATAATCAAAATAGCTGGATGAGCAATCAGGAAATTTATAGGACTGGATATAAAAAGCAAATCAAGATTTAGAGTCTATCAGCATATATATGAATACCATTGTGTAGTTTCCTCCCTATCAGGGCCTTGTCCTCTAAGACATGCTTTTAGTGCCGCTCTTGTATCAGGTGTCCTTTTTAACTGACCCCATTGTCCTCCTCCAGAATGAACTCTTTTGTCTGCCCATTTCTGCAGGTCATTGAGAGAAGCACCTTTTAGTGTCTGCTATAATTCAGCACGTAACTCAATCTGGGATGATACCTTTTGTCTCCATTCATCACATTATGGGATAGTGAACAGTCTGCTTAAGAGGCCCCTTGGGATCTACTGTAATACTTTGTTGCTTAAATATTTAAATGCTTGTTAATAAGCACCAATGAAGCTGCACCAAGAACACTACAATTTGATCTGCAGGACAGGTGCTAATATTTGAAACAGGAAGTTAAAATATATTACTTTGATATGTTAAAACAGATATCAGGTTTATAATGTGCTCTGAGTTCGCTCTCGCTCTACCATTCAATGTCTTGTGGTTGATAAGCCTCACACACCAATGAACATGTCTCACATCTCAGTGTCATCATAGTCCAATGCACACTTTAATGTGGCAGCCCTCAACATATGCCTCAGCATACTCTCTTACACACATATATATAATGTGCACCCACTGTAACCCATCCAGTCGGAAATAAATGGAGTGTAATATATACATTCATTCATTCATTCATTCATTTTCTTCCGCTTAATCTATCGGGCGACAGTCACACACACACATTCAAACACTAAGAGTCACTTTAGAAAAAACAAACCAACCTAATATGCATGTCTTTTAATACAGGAGATTTTTAAATAATTCCCACCCGGATATCTAACCCGAATCCTTCTTGCTGTGAGGCTACATCTCTACCTACTGAAGGACTGTGCCGTTTTGAGAGAAATATCAAGAGTAATAAACACTGAACAGAGATTATGATCTTTCCTTATTTTGACTGATCTCAGCGTACATGGGGCAGGGCCAGTTTTTGTGTTTGTAAATAAACACAAATGGTTTAACATATCTCATAGCTACGAACAAGCACATGTCTTTCACACGTGACGGACGTGTAATTGGTTGTCTCATCTCAATAGCTTAAACACTATCTGAGTTAGTACATGCAGATGATCTGAAGGAACACGTTTTGACTGCAGAAACATGGGTTTATGAAATTGCAGAACGCAGTAAACATAAAAATTGGAGGCTTGTCCCCGGCCTCTACTACTGCAGAATGTCGCCAACATAGCTACACAAAGGACAACCATTGTGTGGGCAGTAAAATTTAGAACAGTGACCATAAATGCTCCATCAGGTTAGACTGAGGGAAAAGAAATCTCCTCAGAAGAACCCTGTATCGTCTAAATAATGGTTTCACTGTCCAGACTACTAATACAGTAAAGAGTGTAATATAAAAAAAAGAATGAAATCTGCATAGATTAACAAGTGATGTTTACTCTTTTTTGTGTTACAGATCATAGTATCCTATAAACCTAGTAACTAAATTAGACAAGTAGTGATAAAATAATAGCCATCTTTAACTGACTCCCTCCATCTGTACACATCATTTGACACTGGTGGACGAGGGGTGTAGGAACAATATACGAAGTAAAGTCAAGTATAAAACATTATTACTGTTGTTACAAACCTACCTATGTCATGTAGTAGTGATTTTTTTTTTAAATTCTGCCCTTGCCCATGAAATGGTCCACCACTGGCATATACAGTAGTATTCTGAAGGAGCAATTCAACACACACGTGAGAGAGAAATAGATTGACAAGTGCAAGGGTGTCAGGAATGCACAGTGTATCTGACTCCAGCCCCTGCACCTTTTCCATGAATGCACCCTGTGAGCCCCGGGGCTCGTACACATACGCTCCCTGGAATTCAGCATGTTGAACAGGCACTGGCTGCAGCTGGGATGAGGATTTTCTGCTCCTGGCCCACTCTGCTCTTCATTGTCCTAGCCACTTGGAGTTCAGCACACTTTTATGAACTTTCAAATCAAACAGTCCTAATTTTTTTTTTGTCTGTGGGTCAGTATTTATTTTATTTAGCAAAAAGGTAAACATGGGAGAGTACTCTTTGGGAATGTTCTTTTTCAGATCATTACAAACTTCTTACACTACCATTTAATGATATAATGATATTTAAAAACACAGTGACAATCATATTGTAAGTTAATAGCACCATGTCTTCAGAGGTTTAAAAAACAGGCGACGGAATTCCAGTTATTCAATCAACCCGTGAATTATTCCCAAGTCTAAAAATAATGGAAATAAAGAATTAGAGAATATTAACAGCAGCCATAAAAAACAGATCTACTGGGATTGGTCAGAAAAAAAGAAAATACCCACTGAGTGGCAGTTGTGTGGAAGAACATGCCTTTCTGATGTGAGAGGTCAGAAGAGAATGGTTCGACATCATGATTAAAAAGGCAAAAGTAACTCAAATTACAACCAAGGAATGAAGAATAAATCTATGATATTAAGAATTAAAGCAGTTCTAAAGGCAAAAGGGGTGCAACGCTTTACTTGCAAGGTGTACCTAATAAAGTGGCTGGAGAGTGTACATTTATATATTATTATTATTTATAATGCATTATGGTATTATATATATATAAAATGCAAGTGCCCATTTGGCAACTATGGGCAAGAACAATGCTAGACAGAGCACCAATCCATATTAGAACGCACACAGTCACACACATTAACACTCTAACGGCCAATTTAGAGACACCAATTAACCTAAAATGCCTGTCTCTGCCGAAGCACCCAGAGTAAACCCACGCAAACGCGGGGGATCACACAGAAATTCCCATGTTGTCCCACCCGGGGATCAAACCCCGGTCCTCTTATAAAGGCCACAGCACTACCCACTGCGCCTCCGTGCCGCCCACAATGCATTACTTAACATAATAAACCAAAATCAGTGGGTGGCTCATTGTGGCACAGTGCTAGTGCTGTCTGCTTACATCAAGAAGGACCCGGGTTGAACGACCTGGAAAATTTCTGTGTGGAGTTTGAATGTTCTCCCCGTATTCATGCAGATTTCTTCCATATTCCCAATACATGCATGTTAGGTGAATTGGTTTCTATAAAGTGGTCCTTGGTGTGTGAATGTGTGTGTGTGTGTGACTGTGTGTATGTGCCCTCTGATTTATATGGCGGAGGAACCAGAAGACATCAGCGACCCTGTGCCCGCCGAATTCCCTCCGACTGCCCATTTACTCTATTTTATGCTAAATTTTATATATTATTGTTAGATATAGAATTATGTATTAGATGTATATGTTATATATATATACCCCAAATGGGTTTCCTTATGAGTCTGGTTCCTTTCAATGTTTCTGCCTTACGTACTCAGGGACTTTTTTTCTTAAAACGTTTTCTGCAAAGTTGTTTTGAGTTTATAGATTGGCACCCTGTCTGGGGATGTCCCTCCTGTTGTGCCCAAAAATGCTGTGTGTTCACTAGCTGGCCCTTGAATCCTTTTGGATTAAGTGGAAGAAAATGAATGAATGAATGAATGAATGAATAAAAATTAAAAGAAGTAGGCAATAGTACAGTCCCTGTGTTGCAAACACACATATTGTTATTCGATTTATTATTATTATTATTTATTATTTACAAAACCGATATCTTTTATTATATTTATTATATATTTTATTGCCATTTCTTGGTCAATACACATATATTTTACATCATAATGAAGGTCTAGGTATTGTCTCTAACACAGAAGTCTCAGTTAAGTGAAAGACGCGACATTTCCCGAGTAAAATACACAAATGTTGAGTCTGCGCAATCGCCATTATTCGCCATATATAATCCCGTTTTAAACGCGGAATCGTATTTAAAACATTTTAAATGTTCATTTCATCTTTCTACCTACTGTGGTTATTAAGATATTTAGCAAGGAAGCCAGCAACGACCGTTTCTCATACACAGAAAGACAAGGCGTGCACACACGCGCATGCACGCGTATATACATCAGTACGGGGAGGAGAGGGAAACACTGCTTTGGCTACAGATTTCATAAATTAAAATGTGTAAAACAAATATTTCCAATCATTTATGAATAAAATACAAATAGATTAATGAAACTGTCACATCATTTGAGATACTGACATAATTCAAACTGAATTTAACATTACTGTCACAGGGGCTTAAAGGGGCATTCATACCCATGGATGCACTAGGGGCAACACACATCGCAGTTTCTAAATGTTTATATAAATGTTAATATAAATGTTTGAATGGGATATTATATAATAGTAAGGAACATGCTAAACTAATAATTTTAAATACTATAATATGTAAATAAATTTTTTTAATTCAAATTTTATTCGTCACTTAGTTATGCAGTACATGAAAACGCATGCAGTGAAATTCAGGGAAAACTGCAGTACATCACCCCTGAAGCAAGTAGGGTTAAGGGTCATGCTCATGGACCCAAAAGTGGGAGCTTGTGGGGTAACTGCTCTACCCATACTATAATATCACTGATTTTTTTGGCCCAACTATAATTTAAGCAGTATAAATAATTATATACATTCAAATATAAAAAATGGTAAGTACCTTAAAAATACATTGTGTTAGACTGTGTAATATTCCTAAGGTCATACAAAGACTGATGTGTAGGTGGCAGTATTGAGCTGAGAGACTTTTACACGACAGCACTGTGAACCCCTAAAACCCGCCCCTTACTAAACAAAGTGCCCATGTTCACAACACAATGCAATGCAAATGATCATACCTTAATGATTAAAATGTGTTAAGAAATAAAAAATGTAAATAAAATGATAAAAAAAACGAAAAAAACATATTCCTAATCATAGAAATTCACCTTATCCTTAAACACTTAACACTACACATGATAGACAGTTAAAGTAGTTTTGCATTAATTAAGCTGAAGCTGCTGCCAATCATTAAAACACTTAAAGGCAAAATGTCTAGTGTAGATCACGCTAGTTTGGGTACAATTATGCAGCAGCAGTGGCTTTGGGTAATAAACTGAGCTGATGTATGTGTGTGTGTGTGTGTGAGAGAGAGAGAGAGAGAGAGAGAGAGAGAGAAATAGAGATGATGGTAGAGAACATTGACAGCCCTGATATTGACTCAACTGGACACATGTCATTCTTTGCATCAAGAGACTCTCACAAAGCCATCCATGCTGACTGAGGCACATTTTACTGTAATAAAATCTGTATCAATTAAAGTCCATTGCAGCAGAAACCATCCCACTTTCAGCTCTCACCACTTTCCTGAACACCATTCCAGCCTTGGTTTAAAATCAAAACATGTAACTTAATAGCACACATTCTTCAGAGGAAAGAAATGTAAAAAATGAATGCACAGACACGTAATGTAGGAGAAAGGTGATTTTATGGCTGTGGCTGACACCCGGTTGTTCAGTTCATTAAGTGACAACTCATGTACTGCTTTAAGGTCTAAAAAACACTTTCATAATAATCTTTGGAAGTAATAAATGAACAGATGAGTGCATAATTTTTCTGCAAGAAATCCCGTCATACAGGTTGTAACTGGTAAAAAGGACAGCTCTAAGAAACTGATAAAATAAAGGTATAAACATGTACAAATACATGTGTTTATATTCTCTCTTATTACTGATATGCAACACCTTTTAAATGTCTTTCATCATATATAGACAGATAGATAGACAGACAAACGGTGAGGGTTGGGTAAAAAAAAGCATCTGGTGTAAAACATTTGATCAATGATGCGAGTTATTTACTGATAACTAAATTGCTGTGGTGACCCCTAATGAAAGGAGAGGCTGAAAGATGAAAAAAAAGACAGAAAAAGGAAGACAGACATACAGACAGACAGTGTAGATTCTGTGTAGAATTGCATATTCTCACCGTGTTCGTGTGGTGTTCCTCCTACAGTATAAGACATGTATCATCTGGAGAAGCCAAACTGACTTATATGTGTATAGGATGTAACCTTGTTCAAGTCAAGAAAGGGTTACTGCTGACAGACATGACATTACATAAATAATAAACAAAAATACATAATAAAGAAACATAAAAAAAAAAAAATAGATAGATAGATAGCCATTTGCTTGTTTGTTTTTTTTGTTATCCATTTTGTATGTGCATGTGTGTGTGTGTTGAAATCAAATGGCAAATGAGCATATCGTTTTGGGTAAAATTGATAGATGATGAGCAATAACACTTTGTGTGTGTTTGTGTGGGTGTGTGTGAGAGCTCTATAGGGAGTCATGGATGCAGGTGGTAGCTGCCTGGTGTCCTTTATTTCAAATGCCCTGACGGCTAAGCCTAAGGCTAAAGTCTCTGTGCAATAGTTATTGTGTCTATGCAAGGCTTCCTGACAAATGCAGGCCACGGCACTCATCGAATTCAAGCCCTGCTGCAAATGGATGCTCCCCATTCAACGGCCACCAGCATATGATGCAATTTGTAATGGACAATGACTTTAAGTGGTGCTGGAAATCTGCTTTGTGACAGCACACACCCACAGACTCACAAAGATTCTGTGACACGCACAGAGCAAAATTTCTTAAAAGACAATATTCTTAACTATACTTTTAGTCTAATATGACTGGTATATTCAATATGCTGGTTGTCAAACATATATGATTATCATATCTTATCAACTAGATATATCAGTGTCACTGAGAACGACATTCTTAAGTGTCATTTCCATGTATTTTTTTATTTTATAATGTATTTTAATTTAAAAATTCAGTAGACAGTGAATTACAGCATGGTCATGGACAAGTTACTTTGAACAGGGATAATATATATTTTTACACGGACATTGTGATGGCAAAGTTATATATTTATAACTTTCCAATTGTGTACTGTGTGTAATATGTCTTGAGTGTGTGTATGTGTGTGTGGGGGGGTATTCAGCATGGTGGACAGGCTCTAATAAGAAGCAGGGAAACGGTGGTGTGGGAGTCAGATTGGTGTGAGGTCAGGGCAGGTTAACTATCAAAGATGAGTGCAAACCAATCCCTGTGGAACAGTGTGCTAGAAAAAACATGAGCTTCTGCAGCAGCTTACCTCCTAAAAGTGGGAGTTTTCTCGTGTTAATTAATCCAAGACACATCAACCTGTTTTTTCTGTTCTATTATCCCTGTTACAAGAGTTCAAGCATGGGACTAAGCACTGTTGACCCAGCCAAGTCAAATCAGTAACCAGTATAACCTGCAGCTATTTTTCATACATGCAAAAATTAATGTCTAATATTTAATCAGTAGTGTCTGCTGAATATAAATAAAATAAAATAGTCATTTAAGGGCAACTCCAATGTAAAAATTTTAATGCAGTATTGATTTTGTTGGTGTGTAAGTCGTAGATTTTTTTCTATTTAATTTGATCTGATGAATCCTTCTTGACTTAATAGTTTAGACAGTAAGAAAACTACACAGTTCCTTACATTTGTGCCAAAATAAACCATATATTCAAAGCATTCATGAAATATGAGTGTGAGCCGCGGTACTGAATTTATTTTAATTGATGTTATATTGACATACTCTCAATGGTTTGCTATACAGTTTCTATACAGTACCTGTGAGCCATGAATGCACTGCTGTCTTCACCTCTTCATCGGGCAAAATCATGTTATCATGTGGAAACTGTTTGCCACATCCACTGTAACAGGTCTAGTGTGAATTTCCTCAAAATTTTCTATGTATTTATACACATTTATTTTCAACAGAATATGTCACCATACTGTGTCTATTCAACTCAATTCAATACTGTATGTCAAACCCAAATCAACTTTCATGTTCATTTGTTACACACTGATGAGAACAGATCCAAGACACTATGGTGTACACAGTGCATCTTAACCAGAGAAAATTGTACAACATTCTAAAGAATCTAAAGTTTGCTTTTAGTGAAGAAGTAAATAATTAATCCCCTTAATGCTGTTGGCTTTATGCTGTTTGTTTTTTATTATCTAGACCATTTGTTTTCGTGTTAGTGTTCTAAGACAGCTGCCTGAGGTCCTGAGGTCTTGCATAAGTAGAAACCATGGCACTATTCTCAGAGAGGCATATGAGGCTTCAGACTAACTGGACCCACATTTTCCCCCATCCTGATTATTAAACTGATGATGGAGCATGTTCTGGACTACATCGGATATGCAATGTTATATTTTGAAAATCTGAATACCTTTGGAAAATTTCCATTGGGAATTTTGTTCCATCATGATGCTTTAGTTATTTGGAGTTTGCTGAATGTTGTGGAGTTTCATAAAAGTGTTCCCTTAATGAAAACTGTGGATATTTTCTTCAGTGCATA
>JAOUQV010000030.1:5139373-5176121 GCA_028565295.1 Aspidoras spilotus | reverse complement strand
TTCTGTCTTACAAGTGTTGACTTTCATTCCCCTCCTTTCCAGAGCATACCTCCACCTCTCCAAATTATCTTCTAGCTTTTCCCTGCTCTCACTACAGATAACAATGTCATCTGCAAACATCATAGTCCATGGTGATTCGAGATATATGAATGTGGTAAATGTAGACATGCAGGTAGTTGGTGTGAGAGCAGAAGATGTAGAGGACAGAGTGAAGTGGAAAAAAATGACTCAATGTGATCCTGATAAAAGGAGCAACTGGAAGAAGTTCTCCTCTATACGTCATACCTTCATGCTGTCATTGCTTTGCGATAGTTGGCTGCACAGATGTTCTCATACAGTAAAAAGACTGACTGAGTATTCTAATCTCTTGTTACTTTTTTTTGTAGAAATAAACAAAACATTTTAACATATTAAGAATGATTTGATTTAGAGATAGTTTTTAATGATTTAATTTTTTTTCAACCACATCAGGTTGCAGTGTCCTAGATTAAAAATAGAAGCTAAAGGGTGGGATGGCAAATGCATTAAAATGCACCGGCATCATGTATAAATCTGATACATCCAAAATTGCAGACAGAATTTCTTACATAACTGAAAGCCACATAACTAACATTTTAAGACCTGGTTAAAAGACACTGTACCCTATCAAAAATTTGATATTATTTTAGATTTGTAAACACCATCACGGAAAGTGTTATTAGCAAATGTAACATTTAACCAAAACTTAACAATACTTAATACAAAACAATACAGTATTGCTAAAATATTATTAGTTCGACTAATATTTTGTCATTTAACAGAGCTTTTTGTGTCCTCTTATTTACTGAGATACTACAACCACATTTCCATTGAAGTTGGCACATTCTAAAAAACATAAATTAAAATAGAATACAATGATTTACATTGATGATTTACAATGGTTTATCATTTTCACCCATAATAAATTTAATATACTACAAAGACGAGATATTTAATGTTTAAATGGATAAACGTAATTGTCTTTTACAAATATATTTAAAAATTTGATGCCTGCGACATGTTCCAAAAGATTTGGAACAAGGGGCAAAAGAAGGTTGAGGTATGCTCAAAAAACACCCGTTTAAAACATTCCACAGGTGAACAGATTAATTGGAAACAGGTGATTGCCATGACTGGGTATAAAGGGCATCCTAGAAAAAATGGGGCGAGGTTTACCCCTTTATGAAAAACTGCATAAGCAAATAGTCCAAAAATTAAAGAATGTGGTCTTGTCTGCAGTTCAGAGTCTCCTATTGAAAATGTTTTGCACATTATGAAGCACAAAATCTGACAACTAAGACCCTGCTCTGTTCAGTAACTGAAGTTATACAGCAAAGCTTCAACAATACATACAAAGCTTCAACAATACATACAAAGCTTCAACAATTAATGTCCTCTATTCACAAAGACGTATTAAGTGTTGTTAAAAGGAAAGATGATATGACACAGTGGTAAACATGACCCTGATTTGTAGGCCTAAAATGAGTAAATATATGCAAAAACAATATCCATTTAAACAATAAAAATCTTAATTTTGTAGTGTAATTGAATATTGGTTAAAAATAATTTGCAAATCATATTCTTTTTTTTATTTATGTTTTTTTTTTTTTATGTTATTTACAACTTCTTCGGAATTGGGGTTGTAAACTGTTTAAATGTATACAGCTAGATAGCAAATAAATCCAATATTTGCATACTATTAGCGTTGCTTGTCCCAGAAATAGGGTACACCCAACACTGCTGGACCTAAAGGCATCTGAACCCGGTCAATCCCAGCCTACATACTGGAATATGTTGGATATCTAAAATACTAGAGGAAACTATCATGGACAAAGAGAATTTGTGAAACTTCACACAGATAGTAACATGAGCTCTGTAATCTGTAGACTATGGAGCTGTTTAGATTATTATTTTTCAATTAGGATCATGTGAAATGAATTATAAAACAACATTCTTATTTTAAGTTATTTAAATGTTTTTGATAATGATATAAATAAATCTCTACTCATAAACAATAATAATTATGATTATTATTCCGTTCGAATAAAGGCTGAGGGAAAATGTTAACATTAGCTACTGGTAAAATATCCAGATAGACATTTATTATCCATTATGCTCAATACATAGTTACTAAGTTTTTGTCTCATTGGTTTTATTTGGTTTTCTTTAGCTACCTTTAGGTCGTTGTGACAATCGAAGTATTGGGTCAGAGTTCATACAGAATATAAAACATTCACAAGGGTTCACAAATCTTTAACTATCACTGTAGCCTTATGAGTACTTAATATATACTGGCAATTACTGGGAGTACTGGATATATTTTACAGCTTATTGCTGTTATTTTGCTTAAAACTTAGCAAATTTAGCATGAATTAATGTAATGTCGCTACACTGCAATAGTGTTTATAGCAAAATTCTCATTTTATTTGTCGCATACATATTTATACAGTTATGCAGCATGCAGTGAAAAGCTTTTTGTCAAAGGACCAGCTGCAGTATGGCACCCCTGGAGCAAGTAGGGTTAAGGGCCTTGCTCGTGGTCCCAACAATCTGAGTTTGTGGGGCTTGAACCGATGATCTGATACGTAACCCGGAGCCTTAAACTACTGAGCCACCCCGCCCCTACAGCCACCATTACAGCAGGATAGAAACTCCTAGTTATTTACAACAATTATTTAAAATATAGATAAAGTGTGTTACTGTTTTATGCAATAGAGTAGAAAACAGGTATAAGTTACTTTTTATTTGTAGTAAAGGGTTACAGTATAGTTATAGCTCATAACAAATCATGTTTCCAAGAATAAAAGAAACACTTCAAATTGATTTTCATGCATTTTGATTTTAACTGTTTTCTGAATGGGAGAAAACATAAGTGAAGAATGCAAGAAGAATGCACGAGTCAGGAGAAACAGGGTTTATTTGTTATACCAACAAACTTTGGTAATTTAGCAGTGTTCACAATGAGAAATGCATTTTGTTCATGTTTCTGGGCAGGGTTTCTCAACTTCCATTTCGGGAACCTAAAACTGCACAGTTTACCGGACGTTCCTCACTGATGACACGCCTGATCCAGCTGAGGAAGGATAAATAATCAGCTGAGTTGCAGCTATGATATCCTTATATCAGGACAGTGGGTCTCCAAGACTAGTTGAGAAGCCCTGGTTTTGGGCTTACATCAAATAAATAGCACACATTTACTGATGTACATTACAGCTGAAAAAAGGGGTATACTGTATTTAATTATTATATGATATACATGTGAACAGTGATAATGCATGAACAATTTGACATGTTTTTCTCCTTTTTAAATAAAGCTTTCAGTTGCTTAAGTACCTTCAAGAGCATGGTTTAGTTAAATAAATAGAATGTTCTCCATTTGAACATGCACAGCTGATTTGTTCGGGAAACATATATTTACACAAGGATAGAGATTTTGCTGGCTTTCTCTTACTGTCTTTCAAACTATAACAGGCTGTAACACAACACACACACACACCCACAGAGAATCTGACTACATCACTCACTCATTCACTCACTCACCCATACACACTTACACTCTACATTCTTCTTCCCTCTAATGATTCTAATTCCACTTTTCATAGCTAAACCTATTAAAGTGATAAAAATTCAATGTTGAACATATGAAAAAAAATAAAATGTGGGTCCAAACATCACATTTAAACAGCTCAACAACACAAGATTTATTCAGCTATCTTCTAAAGAGTTCCTTTTAAATGCCATGTTCAAAAATAATATGACTTCATGCACTGTGAGATTGATATCTTGACTTTAGCCTCCCCACAGCAGGATGCTGTGGACTGAGTTTTGTGACTTCAGGGCTTTCAATTCTACATCTTTTCTACCGTAGCTGAGTTCTGAGACGTTGTGCTATTTCTGTGAATGCATCCATCTATGCAAGGTCAAGAAAATGAGTCTGTCAGCCTCAGAAAATCATGTGTCCTGATATGCATTTCACTATTGAATATCACCGATGCTTGATTTCAAGTTATGTGAATTCCATATTGTCTTTTTTTGGCCCATTATCCATACTAGAAGTCTTTGCTGAGAGTTCTTGGTTCCGAGGCATGTAATAAAAGGAACAGTGGGTTGCTTTAAGTCAACCCACATTTGGTTGTCCCTGTCGATTCTGGCTTTCATGATGCAAAATAAGAGCTCTGCATGGAGTAAAGTCGGTCAATGGGGTTTCCCACACGTGCCTGCAGTGAGCCTGCTTCTGAAGAAGCCATGAAGCAGTCACTAAGGCTGGTCAAAGAGGTGTCGCTGTCAATGTCATGGAATATGGAGTCGTTTCCTGTGGAAAATGACAAGTGCTTAAGTGATGGCATTTAATAAATTCAAATATGACCATATTACACTCTAAATCTTTTCAATGGTTAATTTTCTACTTCCTCCCTATATTGTCATAAACATACTTTACCGGCTTTACTGAATCAATAATGGTAATTATGTTCATGAAAAAAACACACATTCAAATAATAATAAAATATATTAAAAAAATGTACAAGGTTGGGATTCTCTGCTAATATCTTTTTTGCCATTTTCCTTGTAGACATAATACGTAGTTCTAATCTTAATGGCTCCATTACACAAGACAGTGACAGGTTGATGGGCTATGGTTTTTTAATGAGCTGGCATTGCTGCCTGTTTCCTGTTGTTACGCCATAAAGCCTGAGCTGGAGTGTGATGAAACTGGGGATTGGGGCCCTGCCATTAAAGGGAATGGATGACAAGGCACCTGGGACCTCTTCATTGCCAAACTGTGACCAAAAATACATGAGCAACACTCACCATAGATTTAGTAATAGTGAGAATATTCGGCATAAACATTATTACACGAACTTATATATATATAAGTTCGTGTAATAATATTTATTTCTATCATGTCAAACCAGCCTGCCCATTTCTATCCACACAACTACTGCAACTGGATATTTTTTTTTACGGCCATGGTAGAGATGGTTGTGTGTGAAATTATTGTGTCGCGATCATGCGATAACCTGATTAGATATTTGTGCATTTCAACAGGTGAAATAATAAAGTGGTCGGTTATTGTGTGTGTGTGTATCTACAGATGCATCTAAATAAATTATTATATCATCAAAAAGTTCATTTATTACAGTAATTCAATAACAACAGTGAAATGCATGCATCATGTAGATGCATTACAAACACAGTGATATATTTCAAGTTATTTCAATAAAAACCCATAATGATTGTCTCAGAAAATTATTAGAAAAATATTTTTTAATGCAGATATTTTGGCTTACTGAAACGTATGTACAATAAATGCACTCAGTACTTGGTCAAGGCTCTTATTGCACGAATTACTGCATCAATGCGGTGTGACATGTAGGCAATCAGCCCTGCTGAGGTGTTATGGAAACCCATTTTTTTAATAGCAGCCTTAAGCTCGTCTGCATTGTTAGGTCTGCTGCATCTCATCTTCCTCTTGACAATACCCCTTCTCTATGGGGTTTAGGTGTGGCGCGTTTGCTGGCCAATCAAGCACAGTCATACTGTGGTTATTTAACTAGGTAATGGTACTTTTGGTAGTGTGGACAGGCACCAAGTCCTCATGGACAATGAAATTTCCATCTCCATCTCGGCAGAGGGAAGCATAAGGTGTTCTAAAATTTCCTGGTAGACGACTGCTCTGACTTTAATTTTAATATAACACAGTGGACCTACACTAGTAGATGACATAGCTCACAGTAGCTCAAACAGCTTGGATTGTGTGCCTCTCCACTCTTCCTCCAGACTCTGGGACCAGGATTTCCAAATGAAATGTAAAAGTTACTTTTATCTGAAAACAACACATTGGACCACTGAGCAACAGTCTTTTTCCGACCATGGTCTTCTTCTCCCTGGCCCAGGTAAGATGCTTCTGGCTTTGTCTCTTGGTTATGAGTGGCTTGATACAAGGAATGCGACAGTGGTAGTTTATGTCCTGGATAGGTCTGTGTGTTGTGGCTCTTGATTCCAGCAGCAGTCCACTCCATGTGAATCTTAGAATATTCAAATTTTCTGAGATAATGAATTTTGGGTTTTCATTGGCTGTAAACCAAAATCATCAACAGTAACAAAAATAATAACTTTAAATTGATCACTGTGTTTGTAATGAATCTATATACTATATGTATTTCTCTGTTTATATGAAAAATTACTGAAATAAATACACTTTTTGATGATATTCTAATTTATTGAGATGCACCTGTATATATATACTGCTCAAAAAAATAAAGGGAACACAAATAACACATTCTAGATCTGAATGAATGAAATGTTCTCATTGAATACTTTGTTCTCTACAAAGTTGAATGTGCTGACAACAAAATCACACAAAAATCATCAAAAGAAATGCCACCTCACACCATTACTGACCCACAGCCAAACCGGTCATGCTGAAGGATGTTGCAGGCAGCGGATCGCTTTCCACTGCATTTCCAGCCTCTGTCAGTGTGAACCTGCTTTTATCTGTGAAGAGCACAGGGCATCAGTGGCGAATTTGCCAATGCTGGTGTTCTCTGGCAAATGCCAAGCATCCTGCACGGTGTTGGGCTTTGAGCACAACCCCCATCTGTGGACGTCGGGCCCTCATACCATATTCATGGAGTCAGTTTCTAACATTTGTGCAGACACATGAACATTTGTGGCCTGCTGGAGGTCATTTTGCAAGGCTCTGGCAGTGCTCCTCCTGTTCCCCCTTGCACAAAGGCGGAGGTAGCCGTCCTGCTGCTGGGTTGTTGCCCTCCTACAGCCGCCTCCACATCTTCATGGTGTACTGGCCTGTCACCTGGTAGTGCTTCTAGTCTCTGGACACTATGCTGACAGACACTCGCATTGATATGGCATCCTAGATGAGCTGCACTACCTGAGCCACTTGTGTGGATTTTAGAGTCCATCTCATGCTACCATGAGTGTTAAAGCACCACCAAAATTCAAAAGTGACTAAAACATCAGCCAGAAAGCATAGGTACTGTGAAGTGGTCTGTGGTCCCCACCTGCAGAACCACTCCTTTATAAAGTGTCTTGCTAATTGCCAATCATTTCTACCTGTTGTCTATTCCATTTGCACAACAACATATAAAATTAATTGTCAATCCTAAGTGGACAGTTTGATTTCACAGAAGTTTGATTTACTTGGAGTTATATTGTGTTGTTTAAGTGTTCCCTTTTTTTGAGCAGTGTACTTTATAGTATGTGTGTCAAAAATAAAAGTAAGATATAAAGCACAATGCTGTATGTTAAGTTGTTGTGAAAAAGGACTGGTTATATTTTAAATAGTCTGCACATTTATTTGGATGAAATATATGGAGAATGGTTGACCTGTTGTTTATGTGATATGATTACTAACAGTGCTGTGTTGTTTGCTGGATTTCTATTAATCCTGGTAATCACAATTATAATTAAAACAACCAGATTAAAAAACATCTATGGTATAGTTGGATTTTGTAATAAAATTTTTTTATAACAATTCTGAAATATATAATCCAAACACACAGTGAACTACTAACCATATGGGTTCATGTGGTCTCCAGGCATCTGAGGAGGTGTTAAACCCTGCTGGAAGGCATCAGTGGTGTAACTATTTTCCATAGCAACCATCTGCTGCTGTGCAGAGGCCAGTGGCGTGTAGTTCATCATGTTCTCCATCCTATTGGACATCACCTCTGGAAGCAGACAGAAAAATAAATACATTTGGCTTTGTAACTGCTTAGATTGATCAAACCCAAAAGACCACCTGAATATACGTTGTATCTAGTTTACTTACGATGCAAAAATGTATACCAGGACAAACACTTTATAACTAGCATAACTAAACTGAAGATATCTGTCCTCAGAATCAAGTTGAGCTCATTGAAACATTACTAAACAAGAAACATGCTTCCTCTGGAGCACAACAGGATTCTTGCAGACAAATGCAACTGAGAATTCCTCTATGAGTCACTCTCTCCAACAGCTAAGGGCTATGAGTCTTGTCGCTTTGATACACAAGCCCGGCATCTCAAATCTTTTCTTTAGAGTTTTGACCTCTTGAAGAATGGCTGGAATGAATATCTTAAGATCACCACAATCTACCATTATTTGTTTCTTGGTTCTACTGAAAGGGTATTTAATGTTGGTAGTTTATATTATATAGTTTATAAAGCTGTGACTTACTGCTTTTGCACTTCAGTCATTTACTCATAGCAATACTATATATGTATTTATACTTTGAGATATTGCATTGGATTTTGCCATTAATACTGAGTGGTAAAAGAGATTACTGTCCACCCAAATTACACTAATGACACAAATTAGTGATAAATATCTAAAACACTCTAAAGGACACCATCAAACTGCTGAATGATTGAACTCGTGAATATCTGTTAGAGTTCGGGAAAGTCCGACTATGAACTTGTGAGTATGTGATGACTCTACAATTCTGAAACTTGACAGCAATCCAGCACTGTGCCCTTTTCCTTTTTTTTACAGCCAGGTTTGTGGTAAAGCCTCATAACTGGATGCACCATGAGAATAGTCGAACATTGGTCTATAAAATAAAAGTATTATTACTCTTGGTTTATAGCTGAAGATGATTCAGTGATCTCCAGATTATGAGTTTCCAGCAGAGCATGTACAAGAGGGTCTACTCAGCAGTAAAATGTCAATATTAGCTTTGGGATTTCCCCAAAGTAAAGAGAGAAAGAACTGTTCTCTGGTTGTACAACAGCTATGCAGGCTTCTTATCTGGGCTCTCTAGGGATCTTCAATCTAAATTTACTTTATGCTGATGCCATTCATTTAGCTTTGAGGTAAAATAAGTTTGCCAACATGACCAGTTTTATTGGATGTATTTTTTTTCACATTCATTTATGTAATGTTAATACCATAGCCAGTATTAGCAATTAACATAAATGTAACAATACATTGTATTCTACTGATGTGTGGATCTTTTTTTATAAGATTTTTATAAGATTAGATTTTAAGCTCTACCAAAATTCTGTTTTCTTGACTGAATAGCAATCCGAGATGCCCGAAAAATGGGCAAAAAGGTCAACATACAGGCACGTTTAATATGCTTTTAATGTAAATGACTTCACCATTTTCAGAAACACCTCTGCATATCCCTAGTTTTTTCTATAAAATGTATTTATAGATGATTTATTGTGATTTATATCAGACAGAGCTCAGAATCTGCTTTGTTTGAGGTTGGGCACCACTTATGTTGCATCATGTATGTGTATGTGTGCACGTGTATGTGTGCCTTATGATCGATTCTAGGGTTGCTCAGAATTTCCAGGGGCAGCGGCTGGCCCGCGAATCCATGGGGATTATGTGGATAATAATGAATTAATAAATAGTCTGCTGGTCTGAGATTCTCGTTGAGACATGGCCAATGACATCCGATTGAACAATTTCCAATAACAAGCTAATGAGCTGGAGTAAAAACTTAAAACTTGCAGTGACCAAATACCTGCTGTCGCCTCATAGCAAGAAGGTTAATTGGTATCTCTAAAGCGGCCCATAGTGTGTGAATGTGTGTGTGCTCTATGATGGCACTGCACCCTGTATAGGGTTATTCCCACCCTTGTGCCCAGAGTTGCCGGGTGGCCCTGCCTGGTCAACGACCCCGTGTAGATTAAGCAGAAGATAATGGATGGATGGAAGTTTACATTGAGGTTCATGTTGGGACATTGTACCTTGGCCCAGCCTTTGGGAGTTTTGTTGCTCTTGTTGCTGCTGCTGTCTTCGAGCCAACTTCTTCATCTGAAAAAACACAGACAAAGCCACAATCAGAACAGTACGGGACATCTCAAACCCTGTCTATTTCTTTTTTCTAACTCAAAATTTTATGCTTCATGTTGTTCACCTCTACTTGAACTACATAGCTGTCTATCTGAATACATTATATTATCGTGTGGCTTTTGAAGATAGCATCAGAGCTAGAAGGTGGGTTTCAGACACAAACGTAAGAATGCAATGGATGTGAGTACATCACTCTTTTCTTTGCAGGGAGTTTTTGTGGAATGCAGTGAGAGGTTAAGCCTGAGGCAGATTACAACTGAGATTTGCTGTATCTATCCTGACCAGTGCGCTCCCTTTTGGCAATGCCTGTGGTTAGAGGATTACTCACAGATTGTGGTTTTATTTGGTCTCAGTCTGTACAACACTGAGTTCATGTATGTAATAGATTGTGAAGGATGAGGGCTCACCTTAGCTCTTTGGTTTTGGAACCACACTTGAACCACACGTACGCTCAGGCCTGTTTCGGCTGCCAGGGTTTCTCTTACCTGCATACAAAAACAGCAAAATAACCAACATCTCACATATATCAAAGAGGCTCTTTCATTTAATTCATCAATGTTAACCAATGTTAAGTAGCTGTTTGTCATTTAATTATTTATAACTGTAATTACAAAGCCAATATAAACACTATTTAAAATTAAAATTGTTAATTTACTATGATTTTAATTTAGGAAAATTTTGTCTAGTCAGCTACATTTCACTTATTACTATACATACATTCCTGCCTTCCAATGTTTAATGACACCATTCTTTCTCACAACATTTAAAAGACACTTTGGCACTGATGAAAATGATCAGTTATTTATTTCAGGCGTTTATTCTATTTTCCCTGTACTCATGTGTACAACAGTAATGTTTCAATATTGTTTATAAATGCTTAACTGAGGACAGGCCAGGACCGCAGTGAGGCCAAAAAGTATTTAGTCATCCTCTGATTGTGATTGTCTGAATTTATTTATAGATTATGGTGGAAAATAAGTATTTGGTCACACACAAACAAGCTTGCCTGTCCTCCACTCGTTACCTGTATTAATGGCACCTGCATAACCTTGTTATTTGTATAAAAGACAACTGTCCACAGCCTCAAACAGTCAGACACCAAACTAAACAAGAAAAATTGTAGACCGGCACCAGGCTGGGAAGAATGAATCTACAATAGGCAAGCAGGTTGGTGTAAATGGATTTCTCCCTCAATCTGAGTCCCCACACAAGATCTCATATTGTGGGGCCAAAATGATCATGAGATCGGTGAGAAAAAATCCCAGTACTACACGGTTGAACCTGATGAATGACCTGCAAAGTGTTGGGACCAAAGTAACACACTACGCCACTTCACCATTGTGTGTATATGTGTGTGTTTTACTGCACGAATGGGTTAAATGTAAAGGACAAATTCCACTGTGTGCAAGCATAGTGGAAAATCCCTTTCACTTTCAAATCTGGTGAAGACTTACAGGAAACTTTTGACCTCTGTCATTGCCAACAAATTTTATGCAAATATTGAGTTATTGACCAAATACTTATTTCCATCATAATTAACAAATACATTCTTATTATGGACATCCATGTTATATAGGTCATGTTGTTTCTCTAAAAAACAATGACCCTGGCATTGTACCTGTTGCTAATCCTATTCGGGATACTTTGGTCTAGAGCACACATAATCCATTGGATATATTGGGGTTAAGTTTAGCTTTGAGCCCTTGCTAAGTGTACACTGAATTTATTCCAAATTATGTGAATCTTTTAATGACATCATGTATTGTAGATAGGGAAATATTAATTTCAATATTTGTTTTCCTAATTTATGGATGTATATTAATGAATAAAGTTAAGCAGAAAAAAAACATAAAATTAAAGGAATGTATATTTTTACTACATATAATATGGTAAATGAGTTTCTATCATTATTGGCTTAAATCAGTTAATATATACACATTCATTCATTCATTTTCTTCTGCTTAACTTAAACACTGGGAGCAAGGGCAGGAACAACCATAGACAGGGAGCCTATCCATCCTAGGGCACACACATAAAGTCACACACGCATTTACAAACAAAGGGCCACTTATGGAGACACAAATTAACCTAGAATGCATGTCTTGCGGGAGGAAACCAGAGGGAATACCCAGAGAAAACCTAGTGTGGAGAACACTCTGCAAACTCTACACAGAAATTTCCCAGGTTGCCGAACCCGGGATCGAACTGGGTCCTTTTTGCTGTGAGGTGAGAGCACAGATAACAGCCATATATAAATATTTTTTGTCTTTTTTACAAAGGTATGGTACCTTTCGGCAAGGTTTGGAGGAAACCTCAAATGAAGCTTTGAAGGCTCGCCTCTGCTGTGTGGTGAGGATGGTACGTGGTCGTTTGGGTCTCCTTGGATCCTTTCCATCATCCCCTTTGCCCGGGCCTCCAGAGCACTTCTCGGGCTTGATATCTAGCTCCTCATCCTCGCTCTTCTCTGAGGAGAAATCCGTCATTCACAGGAATCAGCACATTTGTCTGCAGTATTTTAGACAAGCTATTGATGAATAGATGTTTTTGTTCTGTTACATTTTTGGGAGATTCAGACTTACTACATTCATAACGAAAAGAGACACATGTGGTTTTAATACTTTTATCAATTTATTGCTGAAAGAATGGGCCACATCCTCTTAAAAGGCTATAGCTACGTTTTGCAAAGCGCTCTGAAGTATGCGCATTTGTCACTGGACTGGACAATGTGTCATTTATAATTAATAACACACAGCTTTGGCTGCTTTGCACAGAATAAATCTTTGATAAGATGTCAGGACATAATGCTGCTACACTGTTGGGAGAATGTGTATGTGAAATTTGTGCAAAAAAAGTAAAAAAGTATGTCTCATCAATACCCATGACCCTTTAAGAATTTTTAAGAAAATTGTCCAAAAAGACAAAAATGACTAAACCAAGGTACGCAGTAAAATTCTGAAAATGAGACTGCAAAAAGTTTTAGACCCAACTTTATTAGGTGATAAAATCAAACCCAGCGTGATGCCAAATATCCAATATTCCTATACACATTAGGACAAAAAGACGTTATTCACTCAACTAATCACTGTGTCTCAATTAGATGGTGTTAATATGTTTGATCCTCAGACAGTCAATCAAATAAAAATGTATGTAAAATTTTTTACTAGGTTGTACTAATGTGCCATCTAAATAAAATGGCTCCTGGCTCTCCTACTGTAATTACAATAGCCAAGCAGGGGATTAGCTTTATTGTTCAGTGGATGGAGGTTTCATCTAATAAGACAAAGCAGCTTGTGTGTGATAGAATAATAATCATAATTAGAAAACGGGCTAAACTCTATGACACAGTAGAGTTCAAAAGTTAAAAACCATGTAATGGCTAAAACCCCGAGTGGCAGTTTCCAGAAATGAAGGGCTCCTGCAATTTGGTTGCATTTAATAGCCTCTGCGGCATTTGCAGCAAGTGCCAATTAGGATAATAAACACTTTGGCCCCTTTAAAGTCAGCATGCATATGCACATTTAGGAGCGGAAGAGAAGACTGATGGGAACCCTAGGTCTGGTGCTAAACCTGGAGCCCTACACTCCACTCCATCATTCCAGGAGCTTCGTTGCTCTAATGCTCTGAGGCAAAAAGTCATCTATATTCCTTAGCTTATATTTGTTACATTTATTCCTTATATAGCTGCCTGTTTACTTAATGCACAATATATCCTAATGTACAGAGTATCATTTAATGCAATGGATGCATACTATTTTCATGATGATATTTTGTGTAAACATATTAACATAATAATACAAATATTAATTAAAGAGATATTTACAAGAAAGTGCTTTGCTTACCTGAATCAGAGTCATCAGGGCTGACAGATCCAAGCAGGTCTTTCTCCTTTTCATAGTCACTCTTACACAGTAGCTGGCCGTCTTTCAGTACAAATTCATCACCTTTGCGCAACTGTCGATCGCACACACAACAGCAGAAGCAGTTGAGGTGGTACACACACTCTAATGCCCGCATCACAAACTCTGTGGGTGCTATCTTCTCTAGGCATCCACTGCATTTAGTAGCAAATAATCTGAGGAGACAGAAACCATGGAAGGATGCCATGATAAGCAACATTGTCCAAATAATTGATTTGTGCTTATATAGTTTGCCACTGTTGAATATCAGAGAATACCAGTTTGTCTTGATGCTAAATGTCTCTACATGTGCTTGGCTATTACAGCACAGTGATTAAGGGAGAAGTGGGTGTGTGGTTGGGGCGCTGGGTGATCGCTTGACAACGGCTCATCTCTTAAAGCACGGTGAATAACCTCTCAATGTCTCAGCAGTCAGAGGATTGCTGAGTGTCTGAAAGCATGCTACTCACCCTGTGCCAAACGCACCAGCAAACTTCAATCAGCAGCACAAATCACTGGCTTTACCTCACAGTGATTAGATAGGCACTGTTGCTGCTGGAACAATAAGCCTTTAAATCATGCCTTAAAGGATCATGTGACCAGCTACTGAATGAGACTGAAGTGATATTTTATACATACCACAATCTATTTATATGGATACATACAGAAACTGGCACTAATATGAATGGGGACCATGTTATCGTTTCATAGATGTTACATCTAACTTATCACAAATAGCCAGCCAAGTAAAGGGAGCTCACCTGTGCCCTTAGATAAAAGAAAAAAACACATGTTTATCACAAACTATTGGTTAAACACAGCCTTCACTTTCATTTCCTCTGTGCTCAGATAATAACTAGATTACAGTCAGAGCTAATATAGTCCATCCTTGTGACTGAAAGTATAGAGCCAAAGCATAAATGAGCTGCTAAAGGAAGCGTACGAGTGTGATACTGTCCAGCCCATCACAGCTTATTTATTAGCTTCCGGCTCTTTTGTTTGCTCGTACTGGTGGGACAGCTGCTGCAGTGCTTGTCTATATCTGTGCTTTGCATCAATGCCATTGTGCACTACTAGAGAAATAGGGAAGGCCAATCACCATCATCTACTGATACTCATATGTGTAAATACGAGGCCATGTGAGGGGGCAGAAGTGGCAGCCTTTGTATATATTAATGATATAGAAATTGATATTCCATGCATGGGGAACACTGGGTTTTGGTGGGCAGCTGCGCTGATGTTTAGAAAAGGATAGCTAGGGTATTATTGTTTGGATTTTATCATGTTTGTCTTTTGTGACATTTGTGGTAATTACCCCCACCTGTACAGATAGCTATTGTTTAAATATAAAGTGCCCTATTGTCTGTGGCACCATTGTACATGATGTTAAATACTGAAAGTGAATAATGACTTTATTTACAAGGTGTTTAATTCTCTTAAATGTCTGAGACAGCATTTAAAGCTTGAACAATATGAACATCGGCATTCACGTGAAATGGAAAATCTGATAATCTGAAATGTATTGTTGTTTTAATAAGATTATGGAGTTTTTGTTTTTTATATTGGTAGTACCTATAAAAATTCAGCAATTCTGCACAATGCGCAGAATATTGCAAAGAGAGAGAGAGGGGAAGTTATATAAAATTTTCTGTTAAATATGTTGTACTCTGGATATATTTTTTTATATTAATTTTTCTTAAATAGGGAAAGCATTAATAATAATAAAGCAAGCGTATCAATAATTATAGAATTGAATACTGACACAGACCCACCAAAGAAACTAAAAGTAATAAAATTATCATGTTGCACACCATTACCTAATTGTCTTACTTTTATTGCAATATAATTTTTTTATTGTAAACATAATTATAAGTTAGACTGATAAACTTAGACTGCAAAATGTTGGATCTAACAAACATATGTGTGATGTGTCCAAATCTTGTCCACACGTCCAGGTTAAATGTTTATTCAGTTCCTGAAATATCAAGCCTGGAAAACAGGGATAAGCTGGAAATTACCATTTTGAGCCGCAGTGGCACTTCCTGAATTCGCTTGCTCACCTCTCCGCTCCATGCTCTCGAAATACTTATTGTCCAAATGAAAACATTCCTTTTTATCCTATTATTTCTGTCTCCTCCTCTCTTACCCTGCTGCACTAATCTTGTAAGCCATTATTTTTCTATTTCCCCTCTCTGTCACTTTGCATTATTTTTGCTGTTGTAATTCTCTTTCGTTCCTTCTGAAGTCTTCCTGTCCAGCTTTGTCCTGGATTCTAATCCTGACTTCTTTGGTTGCTGTCAGACCCGCCCTCCAAGGTCGACATCCTCAGCAGGATCTCTGATGAAATAGCCATGCATGATGCCCCTGCTATAGCAACCACACCCTTGCAGGAAGGCGATTGCTAGCTTTTCGGATGGCCAGAGAAAGCTATTCACAAAGCTGGCAGCAGAAGTAAATCCTTCTAGGAGGAACAAGAGGAATTAGCAGGGAGCAGTGGAGTAGGGATTTAATCCTACCCTTTTTTTCTTTTTGAAAGGCACAGTCACTTCAACTCCCACTGCTATCCACAATCAAACAGGGCAAAGGCAGTGGATTGCAGAAAGAGAGTGAGAGAGCAAGAGAGATAGAAAGAGAGAGAGAATGAATGAATGACACAAGCACAGGATTGTGGAGGAGTCGCTAATCCCATTTTAATACCTTTCCAAGTTCAGCGCCAAAAGAATGCTCTTTACAAACAACACCACAGTGCGAGCAGACGAAGGCCAACCGGTGGAGTCACCACTCTCAATCCCCTTAACATTACCTGATTAACAGCCAGAGTTTGCAATAGAGTGCAGTAAAGCATGGAGAGTCCAGACCTCCTGTTAGCATGGCTGCTACAGGCATAGCTGCACAGTAAATATGTTGTAAACAATGGCATAAACAAGGTCAGTGTTGTCTCAGATGCCGTGCCTGGTCTGGGGAGGATTTCTGTCCTGTGGTTTAAGATGAAAGCCATACGGGAAAGAAGAAAGACAGAACTCCAGTGGAGTTGCAGCTCTTTGGAGCTGGACACCAGCCCACATCTGGGCCTTTTTAAGCTACTCTGCTCTACAAACTTAATAAGTGCATACACCGCTACCGGAAACAAACTGTATGATCATATTCGATCAGTTTGAGATCACAGTTTGATCTCAAGTAAAGCATGTCTGAAGTCATACTTACTCTTACTTGTTTTCAAAGTGTATTCGTAGAGTATGGCTACTATAAACACCAACAAAAGAGATATTACATTATTTTAGCAGAAACTCAAATGAAGAGGAAAATAGTGAGATGAGGTGTACATACTGTATGTATACAGATGGATTTGGAGTGTGCATAGATTGAAAGATATTCAATATTTTTATGTATATTGAGATCAACAGGTGTAACTCAGGCAGTGAAGACCAAATTATGATTCCTGAAGCACATAAGTAAAATTAGAGATAATCCCTAGAACGCTCCCCAGATGACCATTATGAGCTTATAGTCAGTCATGCACACACAATAAATTGTCATTGGATTTATTTGTGTTCTCATGCATGGACTTACAACTTTTCCTCAAGGAATGACCATCTGCGACATCTATAAGTGTATGGAATGATGGAGCTTAACATTAAAAAGTAAAAAACTAGCTAAATAATCAAAATGATTCTACTTAATATTTACTCAATTATCCAGAGTACCTGAACATATTTCATTTCCTTTTTGAAAGGTGGGATTATTCAGATTTCTCAAATGCTGGGCACAGAGAACATGTAACAATCCTTGTTAGATTAAGATATTTCTGGAGGAAAAAACAGCAATCTTTTAGATGTATTCTAAGCTAAACATATCTTCAAGACTGGTTTAAAACCTAGCTCTTACCTTCCAGTTGCCTTTTCTTCTCTCCTTTATAACACAAAGCACGCCTACAGCTTACCGGAGAATTCTACCCTCTGAATGGATTATAAGCAACTTAAAGTGTGACAACATCTTAAAGCTTTCACCACATGTTGCCAATGATTTCCCCACCACAAAAGACCTTCCTCTGTATGCCCCTGCCTTGGCGATAAGGATCATAGACCAGAGGGAGATAAAAAGACAAGCTTGAAGGAGTGGGGGATAGGGTGGGGGCAGGTTGGGATAATTGGCATACATTTAGTAACACATGCTTTTTCTCCCCACCTATTCTCGTCTCACTTTCAGTTGAACACGCATGAGGGGAAGGTCATAACAGTTTATAGAAGAATGACTTCTTATGTCACTACATCTTCATCAGAGACAGAGAAAGAATGAGGATTACACAGAAGGACAGTTGTAAACCATCGTACTGAACATTATTCCTTTGGATTCACCAGCTGAGCTCCCTAGTGTATTCAGTACATGCCAATCATATGGATCTGGATGATCATACATTTTGCGGCAAATAAAGTAGAAAATAATGTCATAGCATCAAGTTGATTTTGTGATGCGAATAATTAAGGGTAATGTTTCTTATGAAAACATGATGGCGAGCATCCATGTCTGAGAACAGTAAAGATCATATCTGTTCATGAAAAGGGTTCTGTAATATGCAACAGCATGTAAAGGATGAAAGTGATCAGTAAAAGAGATTTAAAATAAAGATCGAGAAGATTTAGCTATGGTCATATACGTGGAATATTATATGCAAACATTTGGTGCCATGTAAAATGAATGCATTTAAAAATGAAACAGTGAATTTCAGATACTGAAATCATGTTCAAAGCAGTAAAAAACATCTCATCATGATCAACTCTATAGTTATAGTTATATGTTTAAATGTGTACAGGTAAAGGAAATCTCTTAAAATGGCTGGACATGAAAATTGAACAGCACTGGGTTAATGTTTGTTTGCCAAGATTATATAAGATCATTTAATCTTTAAGAATATTGCACTGATGTAAAATGTGCTCTATGTCTCCTTCTTTATTACTGCCTATCTACAAGTTATACTCTGGTGTACACATACACCCGATTACAAAAAAGTTGCAACAAAGTACAAATTGTAAATAAAAATAGAATGCAATGATGTAAAAGTTTCGAAATTTCATATTTAATTTAGAACAGAACTTGAAGGATATATCAAATGCCTAAACTGAGAAAATATATTGTTTTTCTCAATATATTTTGACAACAACACATCAAAAAAGTTGGGACAAGGCCATGTTTACCACTTTAAGACAGCCCATTTTCTCTTTACAACAGTCTGTAATTGTCTGGGGATAGAGGAAACAAGTTTCTCAAGTTGAAGGATAGGAATGTTCACCCATTCTTGGCTATTGTAGGATTCTAGTCCTAGGTCTTATTTGTTGTATCTTCCTTTTTATGATGCGCCAAATGTTTTCTATCTGGACTGCAGGCTGTCACGCTCAGTACCCGGGCCCTTCTTCTATGCGGCCATTGTGCTGTAACTGATGCAGTATGCGGTTTGGCATTGTCATGTTGGAAAATGCACATTGTCTGCATGGGAGCATATGTTGCTCTAGAAGCTGGAAATACCTTTCAGCATTGATGAGCTGCCCATGCCACAAGCTGCCCATGCCACACACACTAATGCAACCCCATACCATCAGAAATTCAGGCTTCTGAGCTGAGCGCTGATAACAACTTGGGTTGTTATTCTCCTCTTAAGTCCTAAAGACACGGCGTCCCTGATTTCTACTTTTAACTTTTTTAGCCTCTTATTATGCCGTTCCAACTTTTTTGAGCAGTGTTGTTGTCACAAAATTTCAAATGAGCCAATATTTAGCTCGCTTTTGACATTTGATACGTTGTATATGTTCTATTGTGAATACGATATCAGCTTTTTGATATTTGTAAATTATTGCATTCCGCTTTATTTACAGTTTGCACTTTATCCCAATTTTTTTGGAATCGGGTTTGTATTTTTTTTCCATTCAGACAATGTTCAAGGAGTCAACTCTTGTTGCTCAATTTGCCTCTCTCTCTCCACATGGCTTGTTGTATATACATTTTATATTTATATATCATATTTATATACAGGTTTGTGACAAAAATGTCACCGGGTTTTAATCATCAATCTGGTAAGAAACTTCGTAGATGAAATGACCTTGTGCTCACTGCACCTCAGATTGATAAAATACAGAGAAGAAAGTATCTGTTATCATTATTCATAATTGAGCTTTTATTTTGTGGAGGGATGTATTTAAAATAAAACTTTGTGTCATCTGCTTGAAAACAGTAATATTCAAATAAAAAGTCAATTGTAGCTTTTATACCACCAACAAGATTATTTCATTCAGTCATTTATTCATGTCCATCTTCATTGTAACGATGTCTATTGTTACTGTTTGTGCTATAATAATATTTTGATGGAATTAAAGATTAGAAGTGGGTGGCACAGTGGTGTAGCTATGCCTTCCACATAGTCTCCAGGGCAAGTTCAACTTAGCACTAAGAGTGGCTAATTTGCCTATGAATTTACTCAATAGAAGATTGGAGCCCGGCACTGTGGTGTAATGGGTAGCACTATTGCATCACAGCAAGTAGGACCCAGGTTCGGTCCCGCAAGGACAACTCAGGAAATTTCTGTGTGGTTTGTCATGTTCATTCCAAATAGATGCAAGCAAGGCTAATTTCTGTCATTAAAGTGGCCATTAATGTGTGAATGACTGTCAGTGTGCAATAATATAGACTGGAACCCCAAGGTTATTCTTGTCCTTTTGCCCAGAGTTGCCGGGTGGGCGGCTGAAAGAAAATGAATGAATGAAGATTAGGGGTATTGGTTTTATTACCTGCTCATATCAACCTTTCTATTTCTGAAATTCTCACAAATCGGAATGATATACTTTAACACCTGCTGGCTCTAGTAATGTGGTCTCTACTGGGCATTTAGGCTTTAACTGTGAATAAAGCTTTGTTTAAAAAAAACAATATACTGTATAGTTTTTACATTATGTAGAAGCAATAATAAGACAAACCTTGTCTGGCACTGTAATGTTGAGACCAATTTTGGGCAGGCACATTATTAATGTAATAGATCATAACTAAAGTCCTTAAAGTTTAAAGATAATATAAATAATGCTGTTTCATTAAAGTAACACGATACTATATTAATTAAAGCAAAATAATACTTCTGTTTAATAATCCATAAGGAAATTGGCCTCCGTTAATGCTTAGTATCAGCATTTCTCTTTGGTGTGGTGAGATTACAGTGTAAAGTAATGAAGCCAAATAAAGAGTTGCTATGTCTTTTACACAGTCCCCAGGGCAAGTTCGACTCAGCACTAAGAGTGGCTTAATCGCCTCCCCCTCTTTACAACATTAGCATAGTAATGAGCTTTAAATTGAGGCACTTTGTTTTTTAATTAAACTCCCAGCAGGTAAAAGTAAAATACATTAGAGAAGGGAATGTGTACAATCACTAATGGTCCAGAGTTTGCCATCTACATCAGAACAATCTTTGGGCTCTCTCTTGTGTCTCTCCTGAGAAACACAAAGAAAATTTCTCAGCAGACACTTCCAATCCCTCACTTTGATACCCTTTATGTGTTGGAGAAATATCTACCAAATTATGCACCCACAGTTTCCATAGATTGTGGGATGATGACTGTGTCCCTTGTGGTTCATGTTATCTAAAACTCAAACCTTGTATTGCAATGAATCAGCTTTGTTGTTGTTGCAAATATTCTTGAACTATCTTGTTCACTATGATGGATACAGATGATTTATCTCGACAGATCTCTATTGTATTCTGTGTTCTAATATGATTTTAGGTATTAATGGAAGCAGGTCACAATCTATATTAGTAAACCTGATTTTTCACAGGGTTGTATGCATCTATGATGTCTTGCACACATTATTGTCTGCTTAGTGAGTCAAATATCAGTTACATTAAACTAATTATGAACACATATAATAATCATAATATTAATAATAATAAAAATAAATGCAGTTCAAAGAAACTGTGAGTGTGTTGCACAGGTGCATCCCTGCATTCGTAATACAGTGAGCATTTCATTCTTGGGGCAAAAAATTGATAAAAATGGGTGGGGCAGGTGAACAAGTGGAGGTTTCCATCCATAAACTCTCTTAAAACCAATGATATCTCAAACCAATGTGCCCTTTTAATCAAAAATGTCAAGTTTCCTAATGGAATGAATAGGGGCCAAAATGTGGAAGAAATGGGTGGGTACAGGTGAACAGGTGGGTGTAACCAAAAGCTGCACAGAAGAACTCCTTGTCCAAACAGGCACAGGAAATGCTAGAGTGTAAACATGGTCAAACAAATAAAATAAAATAAATAATTATAATAATAGTAGATATAATAATAATGGTGGCATGGTGGAAGCATGTGGAATGCTGTCACCTTACAGCAAAAAAAAAAAGGCTGCCTTCCCGGGGGGAACAACCCAGTAAATTTCTGTGTAGATTTTCGTGTTCTTTCTGTGTGCTTTCTCTTGCTCCCAGAGTGTCCGGTTGGGTACCGGCTGGCTCATGACCCATGTAGATTAAGTGGAAGATAATGAATGAACAATATATGTTATATAAAATATATTCTTTTACAACAGATGTAATAGTGCAGTTATTATACTGCATATGTTGTAGTAGTTGTTGTAAGTTCATTTAATGAAACTATTAAAGAAAGGTTTTGGTTTGCCAATGTATATAAATAAAACCTCCAAATGAATCCATAAAAAGGTTTTGAAATCTATAAAATATTTGTATAGTTGCATAACATCAAAGCAGAGGGCAATGATACATGTTCTGTCCCTCTGAAATAATTACATAATTTATACATATAGCATGTAGGCATTTTGAATACTCTAAACATTCCCTACTTTAATAACATCGTACGTTTAAGTAAGCCAGGTGCAAAATAGTTATAGAACAGAGTTTACAGACTTGTTAAAACTGTCAAACAAATAATATCTAGAAAATAAAAAACATATTCCTAACATACAAATTATTTTTTATTTAAATCATTACAGACAATAGAAAATTTGAGCTTAAATGATAACAATGAGGAATGAAAATGTAAGTAGGGTGGCTGATGGTGGAGATGAGCACACAGCTGAATTGAGAGATCAGACAGCCAGGTACACAGAATATGTTTGATCAGCTGGACTTATCCAGCAAGCATGCTCAATGCTGAGGGACAGTTCCTATATACAGGGTGACAGTTCTAAAAAGAAGAAAAAAACAAAAGACAAAAAGCCAGAGAGAGAGAGACAGAGAGGGAGAGGGAGAGAAAAAAGGGGAGAAAGGGAGAGAGAGAGCGAGAAAGAGAGAGAGAGAGAGAGAGAGAGAGAAAGAGAGAGAGAGGGAGAGCAACAGCGAGAGTCAGTGAGAGAGAGAGCAAGATAAAGAGAGAGTCAGGGAGAGGCAGTGGCAAAGCTGGAGAAAGAGAGTCAAAAAGTGAGAAAAAGGAGATTGTGTGGTTGTGATGTGGTGATCATGAACGAACAACATGAATGCTGGATGAAACTCATATTTGTACACTCCAAACAATTACTCATTGTCCACAAACTATTTCATTAAAAGATATTCTCTTTAATTATACAAATATTTAGTGAGAACATAAATAAAATAACTGTTCAATAACTAGAAAAGTTTCTTTCTTTCTTCGGACATTTTCTCTTTCATGAAAACAACCGTATGGTCTATAGGAATCAGTTACACATTTCACTCTGTAAGAGCTGAGCTTACTTGTGCGTAAGAAGCAGAAGACTCTGAGTTATAGTTACATTTTGTCAGACTGCTCTGCTTTTCATCACCATCCTCGGCCCTGTAACTCTAGCCTGTTGTAATGCCCATCTCCTCTACTGCCCTGCTGGAGACTAGACATCTTTACATGTGCATTCAAACTAAGACAGAGGGAAGGAGAGCAAGAGGGAAAAGGTAATTATTTTTTAGATTATATGACCTAGTATAAGTCACTGAAATTGCACAAGAAAACAAAACTAAAATAATTATAACCGAAATCCAAAATTATACAACAATGTTTCCAAGACAGATAGACACTGAAACAAAGAAACACAGAAAACCCAGAAAGTGCAGCAATAAAATCTTACCAGCACTATACCTGTTTTATAATACTAATAATTCTACAGGCCTTCCAGCCCAATATAAATGATATTTAACAGGCTTGTGCTATTTTCTGGCAACTAGAGGTTCAAGTAGACGTAACTGGGCTCTTTGAAATGGCTAGGCATGATTATACTAATTACTATCAGATGTTATGAGTGATAATTTCACTAAAGATGATCGCCATGTCACCACATAGATTTGTCAAAGGGTGTAGGTTTGCACAGGGGCAATAGGGACATATTTCAACCAATATTTTTGAAAGGCGAAATAGTCCCTTCCAATATTTAGCATTTTATTTATATAATTAATAATAAATATGAATTTATTCATATATCAAATTCAGTACTGGTACAGATGCTAGCACTGAGACAGAGCTGATTCTACCCTGATGGTCAATTCTACACACTCCTTCACAGTCTTTTTTGGATTGTTAATATGCTATAACACAAATGAGGATGGGATTCACTTCTGAGTCTGGTTCAACCCAAGGTTTCTTACTATATCACAATATCATCATCTGGTTTGTTCATTAGAGATAAAAATTAACCTTCTTTAAATTAATTAATTAATTTTCTATACCCACTTAATCCTAGTTCTAGGGTCATGGGGAAGCCAGTGCCCACCCAGCAACTCAGGTCGCGAGGGCAGGAACAACCCTAGACAGGGTGCCAATCCATCATAGGGTGCACACACAGACACAGAGATACATGCACACACTGATAGGCAATTTAGAGACCCCAATTAACCTATCATGCATGTCTTTGGAATGTGGAAGAAAACCGGAGTACCCGGAGAAAAACCAGCCCGAACACAGGAAAAACATGCAAACTCCACACATCTCAAAACCGAGATCGTCTTGCAGTGGTACTACTGCACTATACACTGTGCCATCGTACCACCCACCTTCTTTAAACTTCGTATTTATATACTGTATATAATTTCTGTAAAGCTGCTCTGTGACAATGTTCCATTGTAAGTGTAAAGCTGTTTATGACATAGCCCCTGCATTTTAGGGCTGAACAAAAACCTATTTTGCTTGACTGCACTGTAAAAAGGTAACATTTTCATATTTTATACATTATACTAAATATGCTCTGTTATATTGTTACATACAGCTTTTTTGAAAGGCGCTATATACGTTGAATATATTATTGTTATTATGCATTTGTTATTAGATGCCTCATGCTTTAATTAAGAAGCTGATAATCAAGAATTTAATAAACACAGGACAAATATCATGTGATGTGCGAACTATGTTTCATTTTTCACTGATGCCTTTGCCATCTTTAAAACCACTGTTCTTAAATCTTAAAACTTGTCATTACTCTTACTATATATTGTATTGTGTCAGAGAGAGAGACAGAGAGAGAGAGAGAGAAAAAGAAAGATTTCCAGCACTGAGTTGGTTATAAAGCTACATTTCAAGCAAGGAGCTTGAGCTTTAGTATAATTACTATTGACCCCTGGAAACCTTTGTTTGAAAAATAAAACAAACAGTAATATATGGTGTTCATCTGTGAGGGCTTTGCAAATATGCAAAGAAGAGATCCGGTGGAGATCATTACATACAGGCCTCCTTTTCAGCGCAGCCTAATCTGTGTGCCTGCGCAATATTAAAATGGCTTTGGGGCCACTTGTGAGACAGCTGTTCACTAATGAAAAATTCCTCAGCTCCATACAGGGGCCAGAGAAGACTGCTCCCCCCTTCACTCGGAACCATGCCCTGTCCATCTTGAGAAGTTTACCCTGGATGAATATATAGTGGATTACAGAGAAAAGAGACAGGAGTAGAGGACAGAGAATAAGCTTCCCTGTTTGTGTGCACCCTGTTCCCCCAGTCCTCAATGTCTATTGATATTGAAAAAGGAGGTGTGTTTACAAAAGTTTTAATTAGCAAGGATGACCCTGTCACTATTTGGAACTAAGGAAGGGGTTCTGTTTACCTGACAGAGATTAAGGCTAAGATTAATATCAACAGCCTCTTCGGCAGAAGCATCTTAAGTGTTGAATTCAGAACCAACTGTTTGCTGAGTCCCTTTCCAAACTAAGCAATAACAGGTGAAATATTACCATACATGTCAGATCAGCATATAAACCAGCCATTAGAGAGCACAAGCCAGTGTAATTCTGGTGCCAGTCCCAAGTCCAGGTAAATAGTGAGGGTTCGTCAGGAGGGGCATCTGGCATAAAAAATTTGCCAGATCCATGATGCGAGTTATTCACTGATAACTGACTCGGTGTGATGACCCCAATGATGTCAGATCAGCATATATAAATATATATCCATGCTTTATGCTAAACATTTATCATCCATATATTCATAATCTCATAATGTATGCAATCTGTAATTCACATTGTGTATATGTCCAATGTGAGTAAGAGTAGCAATATAAGATTCATTTTTGTCTGTATGACACGATTTACACTTAAAAGTAATGATTATTCCTCAAGATAGTAGTCCTTCATATAGTGGCCTATATCCAACTTGTAATCAGAGGTGGGCAAAGTAGCCAAACATTTACGCTGAGACTGCACGACCAAGTTTGATTGGTAAAACATAGACATGTGGTAGAGCCTTTGGAAATCACTCTCTCTCGGTCAAAATAAAAGATTAAAATGAGGCATAAGCAAAGGGAATAAAAAATAATGATGCGTACAAAACCTAAGAGGTAAAAAGAAAAGTAACGAACTCATTGTAGCCCAGATACAGTTACTTCTTCACAAATCTACTCAAGAAAAACTAAAGAGTATAGTGATTGAAAACTACTCCTAGAAGTATAATTTTTTAAAAACATACTTAAATAAATGTAACAGAGTAAATGTAACTCATTACTACCTACCCTTGCTTGTAGTATAGGACTCACACTATTGATGACTTCTAAAAGGCAAACAGAACGATAAGGAGAATATGTGGCTGTAAAAGTCAGTTTGTACTTTATCCCAATACTTCAGTTGGAAAAGCATCTCCATGGCATATTTCAGTAAGTTTGACAAGCAAATTCCAAACTTGTGGACCCCCTTCCTTGGCTGTCTTGTCTCTGTCTGGCTAAGTGGCAAATGCCCATTTAATAGACCTGTTTAAAGTCGGTAGCTAGCTGTGAAATAGCAGGCTCTAAAGAGTTATAAAGTCAACAGCCGCAATCTTGACCCCTTAAAGAGCTCCTGAAGAGGCCCATGTTAGTTATCTGAGCAAAACAGAAGATATGGAGGCAGTGAAAAATAAGGCATATAAACCTCATGCACTTTTTAAATAAAAATAAAATGAATACAAAAAAGAAGCATGTGTGACAGTAAATGTCTCCAAAAAAATTGTGTCAGATTCTAAAAGACACTCAGGAAAACCTACCAGCTAATTTCTGTTTTAGGTATATTCTGTAAAGCAACAATGCCTTCAAAAATAATTAAACTGTTTATAAACTCCATAAAGTACAGAAAACACTATAAAGTGCATAAAATACTATCAAGTACAGAAAACACTATAAAATACAGGAAACTATAAGGTATAGAAAACACAATATAAAGTACTAAAAAAACACTATAAAGTAAAGAAAACAGGACCAAACTAAAGGGAGTCAGTGTCAGGTCTTTTTTATTTAAACAGCAGGGTGTCTTAGATTTTTTAGGATTGAAATGCCTGTCCTGGTGAGCATAACACTGACTCAATTGTTTAACTAGGTTACAGAAACATTTTTGCTCCACTCATTATTCTTAGTTGAGTGCATGTATACATCTAGGTCCAATAACTGTTCTCAGGTCTAAACCTCCTGGAGGAAGTAAAACTGTATACTGGTTTTGGTGTTGAAACAACCTGGATGACAGAATACAGGTACGTGATGCAGTTTATGCAGCTGAGACCTCCTAAACCAGTTGCCAAAACAATGTTGAATTACTAATTGGGACAAATCCATATTTGACAGTGATTATCAAATGCTTGTCGTTGTATCCCATTTAGTCATGAAACATGCTACTGAATGAACAAAATTCTAAAATTGTAATATATAAGCTCTTTCCGAGTTTCTCTTATCCCTCAAGGTGCACAGGGTACAATTATTGATTATAAGAAACATAATTTGCTCTATTAATTAGAAAAAACATAATCTATTTATTTTATACATTTTGTTGCTGTATATTACTAATACTTTACTAATACCCAAAAACAAGTATAACTGTGTTCCTGTATGAGTTCAAACATAACTTAAATACTTTTCTTCAAAAGACAAGATAGATTAGTGTGGGGACTTGTTTCCATGGCAGCACCAGCAGGCAGGCTGGTGATGAATAAGCTGAATAAGTAGTTTTCTCTGCAGTGCATGGAAAGCACACATTGCCCTATGACGGATGTGCCAGAGCTAGCAGGCACATATTATCATAGAGGTGTCTGGGAGAAGGGGATTCAACAGCCAGAGGCAAAAATTAGGAACATTTGCTACAGGGATAGAGGTTAAAGTTCACCAAATAGAGGGAGACCAACTAGAGGGAACACTGAAGAAATTAAAATACAATCCACTCTTATACCCGATTTTTGATCAGGTAATAATGTAAGGTTAAGAAATGAATCACCAGAGATTGTTCAACTACGGGAAATCCCTCCATACGGTAAAATAAGGGTGGAATACATTGTTAATCATATTTAAGTTTTCAAAGCCTTGCTTTCTGTCTCCAATGTAAGTCTTGCAGTACCATGCTGTTTTTTTTAGCTATGCACAATGTTTTTTGCATATTCCAGATTATTTCACATTAAACCTGATCTGAACACAAACCTAAATACAGAGATCTAGGTATTAAAATATGAAGGTTTCAACCTGCCACATATTTTTGCTGAGGGCTATGAAAGGATGCCATGAAGGGTATGGATGCAAGAGAGAAAATGATAAACAAACACTTCTTTGTTCGCAAGATGTTTTAGAAACCAAAGGTTAGGGATTACCAACAAGATTAGCATAGAGAAACTATATTTGAATTTGTGATCAACAGCTCCCTTCAAAGAACTCAGTCAAAGATTAGATGGTGTTGTGCTGAAAAGTGTCTTTTATTGTGAAATGGCGTTACACTAGCCAAACAAAGATGTCTGCACTGTGTGGGGCTGGCAAAAAAATGTGGGCATGTCACCATGGCAACACTGGCAAAAAAATGAGAGGAGTGGTGCTGGAATTCGCAAAAGAGAAGGGGACAACACCCCCGCCAACCCCCTAGTTACACACTTGCTGGAAAACACTCTCCAGCCAAGATCACACACCATTTACACACACTGCAGCAGTTACTAGTAAAAGATAACAAAAATGAAGAATATACCTTTTTTATATACTTTTAACCCTTTGTCAAACAGCACATGCTAGTGATAAAGCGGGTCCAAAACAAGGGTTAAAGTGGATACATACATAATGCTAAAAGACATTCTCCAAAATTGTATCACAGGTCCTACAGCAGGATCTTGCTACTTTTTATATTGAAGTGCATGCTTCTACAATCAGAAAAAGACTGTACTAATTTAACATTCATATGAGGTGTAAAGGAAAAAAATCTTTGCTAGCTAAGGAAAAAGTGCATGAAGATGAAATTTATCAGAGAGGTTATAGACAAAGAAGAGGACCTCTGATAAAATGCTCTTTGGATGGAGTAGCCTAAAATAAAATAATTTGAAAACAATACCAAAAGACGTTTGTCATAAACCTAATATATCATTCCAGGATAAAAACTTCATATCAATGTAACTAAAAAAAACTGTCATGGATTGCGGGTGCTGCAGAAAACCTGGCCGTATCACTATCATAGAATTCACTATTAATTCTACTGTGAATCACAGGGCGCTTAAGGAACCTGCACAAACATCTGTAAAAAAAAAAGTGAGACTGGACCATAAAACATGACAATGACCCAAAACATAGTATATCAACCAAGGACTGTCTGGAAACTAAGAAATGGAGAGTCTTGGAATTGTTGAGTAAAGCCCAGACTATAATTCCATTAAGATTTGAAATACATTAAACTGACCACTGTCAGGGACTAGTAGTTTTCTTTAAGAAACATCTCACTGATGTTATTAAGAAGTTAAAACTAGCTGTTAGGTGTAGGGTGTCCCAACATTTACTTAGTTGGAATTTGCATTTTTTTATCTTTTGTTAAAGAGTACAAGGCCAGAGTTTGTTGTTTATTAGCAAATAAATCACTTTCTTTTCCAGAGATAAATAAAAACAAAAATAGCTTTGTGAACCTTAGCATTAGACAGGACCATGGGCTACATACAACTGTAGACAAAACTACTAAAATGCATTAGTGTGAACATTTGCAAAATTGCAAAAGTGCAGGACAGAAAGTGCAAAAACACAAGTCTAATAACAATAAATACCCAAAAGGGTAGACAGTGCAATTTGGCCATTTATTTGTAAAATAAAATAGAGGTAGGAAATACAGTACAATGGTTTTGAAAATAATAATTAAAATTTCTTTGCAAAGAAATGTGTGTGTTGAGATCCTAGTGAAAAAATGCCTTACAATTGGTTCTGTTAAGTTAATGTGAAAGTCCCTGCTCACAAAAAAATGGCAGTGGAGCAAAGATGCAGGATATCACATATCACAAGGGACAAGGCACGTGCCAAGCCAAAAAACCACCCTTCCTTTCAGCTTTAAACCAGACGCTCTCTTATCCAGAAAGCCACCCCCAATAAAAGATGAGTTGCATATGGAATGGTATTGCAAGTACAGTACAGTGAATTTAGATTAACAAATCCTAATCCTATTATGGAAACATAGGAGGCTAGAAGATTCATCCATTGAGGAAATGGAGGACCATCCACCTTAGAATATCAGAGAAAAATAAAAACACATAAAAATAAAATACAATAATCTTTTAACGTATTTTATAAGTAATATTAGTTTATCTATTAAAAGTAAAAAAATATATATATACTTAACAGCGACTGCATGGAGAATCTTTGTCCTTTTTTATCTTATTAAACTCCACTGTGCATTTTATATAAGCTATTTCATGGCATGGAACTACAGAAAAGATTCAGATCCAGCAGGAAGTCCGGGACCAAACATAAAAATTATCAGACCAATTTGTAAGTTCAGTGAGGTGAACAGCACATGTTATGAGTAATACTGATGCCCATTAATTAGATGAAGTATCACATTATATACACACGAAGATTACAAGTTATAAATATAATCAATTTAAAAATGTTTTAATAATGGTAATTTAGCTTTAAAACAATGCAGTTGTTTATCATTTTTTAAATATAATTTTGTTATTGCCAAATTGTTTTGCCATTATCCTCATATTCATTAAAAAGTGTACATAGTGTATAGTGATGCACATGTCATGACTGATCAGACACAGAACTGCCCTGTCATGTGCATCATGTTTTCAACATCTTTAATATTTATTAAACGTCTTTCTTCATTATGAAAAAAATTACAAATGCAATGTCCTGGGATTATACACAATTGTGCAAAAAAACAAACAAAAGAAAATAAATGGCAGTTCTGAGAGCTGATTATGTAGGTCTGGTCTTCTACTGTATCTTCTTTAAGGTTCAGTGGAAGCCAAAATCCTCCCTAGCAAACACTAATCATGAAATTAATGTTTATCACGTTTTATTACTAATGATCATATGGTGACATACACACAACAGGATCACACCATTGTTTTCTCATAAACTCTGAATCTAATATAAGCTGATTATGTAGGTGAAAGCAAATCGGATACAGGCTGAAACTGGACAGTTGATGAATGGAAAAACATTACATAGACACTTTCTTCAACTATACAGGTACTGTATGCCTATGTATGTCCATTGAATTCTCAGATTTTTGCCTGATAGAGGTCAAACCTGGTCTTCTACTATATCTTCTTTAAGGTTCAGTGGAAGCCAAAATCTATTAATGTAGCATTGCTACCACTTTCTAGACCCTGATTTCCTAATCCTGACACCTATCTGACTAAGAGACTTTTTGAAGTCCAAGAGATGAATATTCAGCTTTTTTATTTATTATTTATTTTTTATTTTTTTTAAAGTGGCCCTTTATACTTGTTTATGACTGTTTATCCATTTCAGATCAACAACAAGGTTTCCAAAAGATTATTAAATTTGAAGAAACTTGATGAACCACACACCAATTTAACTGTGGCAGAAAATGAATGATGTCATGTTGAAAGCAATACAGAAGAACTGCAGCAAAAACAAGAACTGGATTTCCAGTGATACAGAAAACCTTGAAGTGAAACACAATAGATGCTTAAAAGAGATATTCAAGCTAAGTTGGAAAATGTACAGAAAGGTACTTGAAATCCTTTATTCCAAATGTGAAGATGTGTAGATGCTCATAAAAGTATTCCAGCATCATTAAGTAGCCATCAAGGACAAAGATGGCGAGCAACTTTAAGGAAGTGTATAGTTGTGAGGGGGTGAATATTCAGACTGATGCTCAAAAAAAGGAACCAGCACCACTGAAGTAAGAAATTAAGCTAGACATTGTAGAATTAGCTACATAAAAGGCACCTGGGGAGAGATGACATAGCAGTTGAACTGCTCAGGTTTCTGCTCACTGGCATTTTAGTGTCGCTTCTCCAAACCATACTACAGTACTTAAGCACCTTGGTATGCCCAACCACTTCCTTATAACATTGTTCATTATTATTTTTAAATTAAAATGTCATATACTGAAAGTAGCCATCTTAAATGAGAAGAAATACAGGAGATGATGGTGGAAGGCAGATATTATACAACTGATGAAAGCCTTGTGTGAATGACAGAACTTGTGGAGGGAGTCAGAAGACATGGAAGACCAAGAATAACCTGGATGGAAAACATCACAACGTGGAGCTAGACTGCAACACGCAACATGAGTCAGAGGGCACTTGGGGAAGATGACTCATCCATGCAGCCAACCATCACTATGTGATGACAGTATGTGAAATGTCATATAGGTCATATGCCATCATTACTTTGTAATGTTTGGCTGCACAGATGTGCCCTGTAGCATAGGGATTAACTGACTGAGCATCCCAAACACTTGTCAGCTGTTATGACTTTTCTTTTACAGCAGTTCGTGCTCTTCATACTGAGCTATGCAGATTGCTTTAATATATTACTATATAATTTATGTGATGCTCGACAGCCTACTAAACAGATGTAAACAGGTGTAAAATGTCTTTAGTGTATTCATAGACCATTTTGAAGGTATTTCTTGGCTACAGCCTAGGAATATGTATTATATCCTAAATGCCACATAACATTATGACTCAACACCTCCCTGTATTTGACACCCACATGTTAATTTGCCATTTCACAGCTGAGCACTGTGGACTCTATGCTGTCCTACCAGCTGGCTTAAGCACATTGTGCATACAAGTAAGTGTGTGTGTGTGTAAACACATCGGTAGTGATCAGATGAGAAGCCTTTATTGTTACACACAGACAGCACACTCCCTTTACTGCCTCTGATAGCTCTTTGATCGAGGGAGGGTGTGTATATTGTGTTACTAGACAGCCTTTGGGTGAGGGAGTGTGCATTGACAGAGCAATTTTACACACTCTGGCAGAGCATTGTGCGAACAGGAGTGAGCCTTTCTCACACATACAGCCGGTGCAAAAGGCAGCTGCTTGTACAAAGCAGAGGCAGCACTCTGCACAATGAGTAATGGCAAGGAGAATCTGGGATAGGAAAAACACCTCCTCCCTAGCAAACACTAATCATGAAATTAATGTTTATCACATTTTATTACTAATGATCATATGGTGACATACACAACAGGATCACACGATTGTTTTCTCATAAACTCTGAATCTAATATAAGTTTTAAAATGACCATTTCCTCTCAATAATCTCTTCTGGAATAATACAATTATTTCAAGGGATTATCTATTGGGATTATTTAGTTTGTTTCATCCAAGAGATGCTTTGTTCTGTTTGTTATTTATCCTTGTCACCTGTTTGTCACCTGTCTGGTAATAAGTATGTTATGGTAACAGGCTGGGTAAAATGCATGCGAAAAGGGATAGACCACACAATCTCTTTGTTCACTTAGTAATTTAGTTTGTATGTAGAAGCACTCACATGGTTTGATCACACACCAAACAAAGAGACTTCGTCTTTTTTAAATCCTCCACTTGCCGAACCCAGAGGGTTTAAATGGATATAAGAATGTTTTTAGGTAAATCGTAGAAAGTATTTTATCTTTAGTTGCTTCGAAATCACAGGGGTATATGATTAACAACATTAATGCAAATGGACCAATCATGTCTGAGAAAAGAAATGTTATTTATAAATATTTTCAGTATCTGGCACAGGTCTTCTTTTCATGCAGGGTACAATGAAATCACAAAACAATCAAGCGAAATGTGCAGCCCAATGTCAGAAAACTCAGTTGCAGGTTATATGTATTCCAACAGGATATATAGCCAAGCACACAGGTAGAAATGACCACAAATGGAAAAAATGGATGGCAACAGTGATAAGATGATAATTGGAAGAAACCTTGAGAGGAATCAGATTCAGAAGGGAATCTCATCCTCATTTTGGTTGTAACAGTCTGTAAATGTGTGTGTAGTGGTGAGAGTGTTTAAATCCATAGCATGTCCCCAGCAGAAAACAATAATTCCATGTAGGAAGATTAGTAGTAGACGAGATCAGGATCAGCACTCTCGCAGTAGTAGAATGTGTTGCTTGTCAGAAACAGAGGAATAATTAGATATGATCAATGTAATTATAGCAGTTTAAGGAATGTGGAGTGTATAAGAGTACAAACTCTGGCGGGATTAGCTACAGCAGCATAACTCAAAGCGATATCCAGAAGACACAGACCTGAAGTCGGAGACATAAATAAAACAGCCACTCCATCAGAATTCACAAGTATCTGAATCATGAGTGTACATACTATCACAATTTACTGATGAAGCCTTTTAGTTTTCACCATCAATATGTTTTCTTGCAGTTATTTACAATTCAAAATAATTAGTTACTTCTATAAACAGATCATCTACAGAAAAGTGGCACACACTGACAAGATGAGTCCCCCAAACACATCCCACCAGCCGTTATTTCTCCCCAGGGCTACAATATTCCCAAAAGAAAGACTGTGCCTTAGGGCCATATCCCAAACCTCAAACCCAGGTGCAAGTCAGCAGGGACCACTGTGCCAAGACACCCCTGAAAGAACTCCCCCTGTTTTTCTCTATGTCTCTCTAACCCTGAGGCCAATGTTTGATAGGACCCATTGAAAAAGCGCCATTATAAAATTTCAATTTAGTGAGAGTAAACTTTGAGTAATAATGCAATGCTGTTCCCATTGATTTCTCCCATTTGCTTCCTTGCTTTACATTTTTGAGAACTATCATATGCATATGCTATGACAAATCACCACCTCACATTCAATCATGCTGCCTACAATTCCCAGTCTGTAATTCACTTTGAGGAAGACAAGAGCCATCTTCATTATGATACAGCCTATATATGCTTTAGTGTCTGTGGTAAAGATATATATATCGGGTATTTAATCTCTGGCTCTCCTGTAGCCAAAGTAATAAAATAATGAACAAAATATTTATTGAAATAAATATGTTGGCAGAAGTGTGACTTGGGACACAGTATATAAAGGCCTGTGCATGAGGAATATATAATTTAGTGACAGCTCATCCTACATGCACACAAATAAACTAATAATTACATTAGGTACAATAATTATTGAATGAATGTCATACATTTTCAGGAAAACACCCATGAAACATGGAAAAATAGTTCAAAGTAAGCGTAGAGTGCCTTATTAAACAGAAAATAGAAGAGGTAAACAAAATACTCAGGCTATGTAAAGCAAACTAAAACACTAGGCAAGTTGTTCAAAATACATCTATTAACATATGGTTGTCATTCCATGCTCTGAACAAAGGCAAAAATTTTGATTAAACGATTAAACAGGCTGCAGTTGATTTCAATTACATCACTGTACCGTTCCCTGTTCTGCACATGCCCATGTGACGTAGCGCGCACTGTGCAGCACACAGTCCACAATTAAAAATTAAACCTCTGCACACCGTTCAGTATTAAACTAGATTTTTATTTAGAGCTCACAAGGCGCTTCATCATGTTTGCTCCAAGCAAGTGCGAAGCAAAATGTGTTGTGAGCTCTAAATGTAGAAACAGTGGGTATAAAGGGTGTGTGTTGATTTAATTTTTAATTGCAGACTATTTTTATCTGGTTCACCTGCACCTAGATCAATAAAGGTTGGTCTCTGGGGATATTATAGATTTTTATTTTTATTACAGGGATATTATGGAATTTGAATACATTAAGTTTAATTGAAAATATATCAGAAAGTAAGTCCATTAAATGGAAAAAAATATAAATGTGATCACCAATCTTCCTAACAGGAAATAGGTCACATTTAAAGAGTTGTTGTTTACACAAGACACCAGTATTATGTCTTAATTAGATGGAATAAGGAGCAAGCTTTAAATGGAGGTCAATTGCGTTGTATATTTATAGTGTGTGCAATGCAATTATCGGCCATGCTCTTTATCTTGGGTCATAAAGGTATAGAAACTAATGCTAGAAACTAATGTGATAAAAGCTGCTAGTGTCGCCAGTGTTCAACAATTTTAAAGCTAACAGTTTATGACAAGCTAATAACATGGCATGCAAGTCAGGACTGTAAATTGGTTAGTTAAGTGCATGATGGATGAGACACAGACTAACCATATTTTCAGCAGTGCCTGCACATAATGAATTTAATGTAATTAAATTCATTATGTGCAGGCACTGCTGAAAATAGCTCTTACTCACCTCATTAATGAAGTAAAAATTCTGACCCTTATAGCTCCACATCTCATTGCAAAAAAGATGATTGAAAACTAACATATAAAAACATGGGCACACAGTAGATAGATAGATAGATAGATAGATAGATAGATAGATAGATAGATAGATAGATAGATAGATAGATAGATAGAGATAC
>JAOUQV010000030.1:5126651-5138233 GCA_028565295.1 Aspidoras spilotus | reverse complement strand
ATAGATAGATAGATAGATAGATAGATAGATAGATAGATAGATAGACAGATAGACAGACAGATAGACAGACAGACAGACAGAGAGACAGATTTATTAATTGTAGAATGAATGATTTACAAATCTAATATTTTCTAATAGGACATAGAACATATTTTAGATGTAAAAATGTGAGACATTTGACTATTCCTGAAGACTACAAGCTCACCTTGATAGCAGCAAAACAGTTGGGACAGGAGAAAGAAACAGCTGTAAAAATAAACTGTGCTAATAAGTCATGACACTGGGTATAAATTGAGCAGTTTTTCATGACCAACGATTGGGAGATGTTCAATAATGTGTAAAACCCCGTGCATAAATAATGTACTCAGTAAAACATTTAAGACATTGAATCCCACTATCTATATAATGGCTGCTAGACAATGGTAAACAAGGCCCTGTTCCAACTTTTCTTAGAGGTGAACTGTTGACATCGTGTAAAAAAATGTTTTTTAAGTAATGGTAGAATGTCTCGGTTTCAACACTGAAATATGTTTTTTGCAAATAAATGGGTTCATAGGTTTTTTAAATCATTAATATATTTTTTAATCTAAATTTTATACGGTGTTTCAATTTCCTGGGAATTCTAATTGAAGATATAAGTATATTCTTAATATTCATGTAGAAGTAAAAATATTTATTGGTTTACATATTTCAGGTAAGGAACTTTATACTTTATAAGTTGTTGATACATTAACACATACATCAACATTCACAATCATGTAATCCTGCAATCCAGAACATAATCATTCAGAGCATGTTCACATCATGAGCCAAACTGTCAGAATTACGTATGCTAGCCTTATACTAATTGACCTAGCATGTGGGAGACTGACAGGGGAAAAGGACTAAGAACAGCAGAAACCACAAATGACAGGTTTCAACATTGGTGCTCTTTGGTTCAAAAACACTGTTTTTTTCAGCTAACATTAGTTTACACCAATCATAATTGCTTTGCCTCGGTTGTTTTAGGTTTCTTAAACTTTACGGTAAGATTCCATTTTCTAACCAACTCTCTCTAAGTGTTTAAAATGATCACTTTGGGAACTTCTTCAAACATCACTCTATCACTGATTACCCACTACTGGAGTAAAAAAAACAAACCCTACCCCAGTTCTTCATATGTTCACTAAGTGTAACACTGCAGACCAATTTCCTGGAATAAACTCTTTAGTTTATCTCTCTGCTGGTAATTATCTAAATTGCCGACATATTAAAGTACCCGACAGTGTGTGATATTGTGTCAGGGTACGGTGTGCATTTGTTTGACCACCTAATAGTGCCCAAAGGGATGGAGCTGTTGAGGTGATTAGCCCTCTGTAGACTGTATCAGAATGCTTTTGTAACCATTTTAAAGATTCTAGATGCTGTGTTTATGCAGCTCACGCAAAAAGAAACTGGAATGTCTAGCTGTGCAGGAAAATAAAAATTTACATGTGGATTATCGCAAATAGGTTATCATAATTAGAATATTTGCACCGAATTATTTATAAATATATATGTATAAACCTTGACTACATTTCATGTCTATGAAAACACATATTTCTATATGACAAATTATTTTTTAGGCATTGTTCAAAAAATCATATTCCATTTTAAAACTAACAATCTATCTAACTGACTACAAATATGGCTCTGAATTTAATAAAAATGCATTTCATAAAAATAAAAATACTGCAGAATACAATGCCACAAACTAGCTCTTTAGATCTTTAGCTAGCTCTTTAGGATTAATGCATTGGTATTGAGTTTTCACATTGAGAATTCAAAAGTGAAATAGGTCACTGAAACATGTTATTAATGACTGTCGTAAATATTGTTGTTTTGTCTCGAAAATCACAACAAAGTAAGCAATCATACATCTTCCTTTCTTAATCCCATAAACATAATTTATTCATTTATTATTGCATGAAGACAAAAATTATTACATAAAATTAATGACATTTAGTGCAATGTCATTAAATATCAGTGTTTATGTTGATGCTGAGGTGAAGGCAACAATATTTTATTAAAGGCAGGCAGCTTGATTATAGAAGGAATCAGCCAGACAGACAGAATTCAAGCTATATTACACAAGTCCATCATTTGTCTATGCAGCTCTCCGGTCAGTGAAGCTAATTTAATTCCCCAGGATCAAACCCCTAGTGTCACTCCACAAAAGTGACAGGGGGAAGGAGGGAGGAAATGATGGTGAGAGAAGGAGGAAAATTTGGCGAAGCAGAGTGCAAAGAGCATACTGAATAATTATGAATCGAAGAAGCTTAAGCTTACAGGGAGTTAATTTTATAGAGCGACATTGATGAGTAGTGAGCGAGTGCATGCGTACTTGTGTATCTGTGTGTGAGACACAGCTTATTTCCCAGGGGTCTCTCCAAAGCCATTGTGTGAGAATGAAGAGATCAGAGCAATATTCTGTCTGTTAGCAACCATATGACGTGCTGACCCCGTCAGCCAGCCCCAGCAACTGCACCTGCCATCATCATTGCTAATTTGTTAAACAAATCAATAGAGTTCTATTGGCTCTCCTTTCCTTCTTCCCTCCCTCCCTCCCTCCCTCACTCACTCACTCCCTCCCTCCTACTCTTCAGTTCCTCATCTCTATTCACAGATGCCTATTGTGTGTCAGGAGGCAAGAGAAGGCAACTGTCCACAACAAACCACAGGCTAACATTTATCTGAACAAATGAGAACAAATAAGTCATTCAGTAGGTAAAACACATAATTTGTTGGTATTATACATATTTCAACCACGATAGCATGTATTAATACCATAAATACCTCTTTGGTGGACCAGTATTTTTTGAGTACAGGCTAATCTGACATGGCTCATATAAATATCACAGCATGCTGCATGGTAATCAGAACGTAATAAATCACAGGCTAAATCATTTCGTTTATTCGTGACAGTTTCCCTGCCGCAAATGTAATCATATTCCACAGAAATGGCAGGGAGATCAAATTAGTGCTAAAAGTAGCTTTGGAGAGAATAGATGAAAAATGGCAAGAAAGGAGGAAACATTGTAATGGCAAAGAATATTGGTAAAATCGCGAAAACTATGCAGAATGCAACAGCAAGAAAGAATGGAAAATATATAAAAGGAAAGTGTTTAAGCAACAGATTCATGTACAAAATGCCAGCTATAATTTAATAGGTTATAGAACACAAATCAAGACAGAAAACAAGGATCACGTGTACTCCTCTTCATGTTTCTCTAAATTCCACAGCCGTCAACATTAGGAGAACAAAACAGAGCCAAATACCTTTATTAATTTTTCTCGAAACCAGATCTGCCCAGCATGAATGGCATCTCAGCATGGTGTGTGTCAGTATATGGAGGGGAAGATGTGGGCATGGCAGTGGGCATTAGAGGCCCTGCTGAGAGACCCTCGAGCCCACATCTGTTTCCACTTTGCTCCCAGCCAGTTCCAGCAAGAAGCTACTTTACCAAGAGCAACTAACAGTCTGTGATTCTCTTTGCCTTGCTCTAATCATTGTTCCTCATTACATAGTCAATTGTGCAATGTCAGACAGAAAATATGAGGTAACTTGAAAACTCTTAAGTGAAGAAGCGAGACTGTGAATGAAGGAGCATGAAATGTTAAAACAGAGGAATATTTTATTTCTTTTCACTTTGGGTTTTCCTTACAGCTTGAATCCACAGTACTGTAGAAATATGAAAGAATAAAAAACTATTTGACCATCTACCAAATTTTACACACATATAAGATGAAAACATCAGGCTTTAATTATAATTTAAAAGTATATATATCACTCTGACACCTATTAATTATGCATAATACCTCTACAGTTGTTATCATTATATGAGAATAATTTATTTGTATGAATCCAATATATTTAATGTTTAATGTAATCCCATCCAATTTTATTCATTAGTTAATATACATTTCTACATTCCAATATAATTACAGATGGTAAACAATTCATAATTTCACAATGTTTCTTATAATGATCAATTAATCTATGTTTGGGCACAGGACATACCAAGTGATTAAATGTGTCCCAAGGAAGAACGTCCCATTCTTCCTGCAAGGTTAACTGTTCAGAGTTGGTCTGTTACCACTTTGTAATTTTGCACACTTAAAATACATTTTTGCACAGAGGATACCAAGAGATTTAGTGCTTCAGGTTATTATGTTATTCTGTCCAATTTCATTCTGAAAATATGTCTTAAGGGCTGGGTCGTCATTGTCACATTTTCCATTTCAAAAAAAGTCCACCTTCTCCAGTCCACCTTCTCCTTCTAAAGCCAATACATCCGTAATATGTGCATAGGAGATGATGGGTGTTTAGTTTAGGCCTATGCACACTTAAAATAATTCATATAGTATATTTAATTATTATATAAGTTTATGAACTGAAAATGAAGAAATATTCAGATTCCATTAGAATCTCTAATTAAGAGGCATTTGTTTTACAATATTTAGAATGGAACATTGTCGCAAAGCAGCTTTACAGACATGATATACAACATATAAATATAACATTTAATAAGGTTAATTTTCCACAGTAAGCAACAGTGGCAAGTAAAAAATCCCTGAGATAATGAAAGAAATCAACCATTTAAGTTAATTAAATTAAGTTCACATCACAACAAATCTGGAGTTTATACAGAAAATAAAACTTTGTGCTTGTTTTATTTATATTTTTCATTATGTCCATTGTTTTCCTGATTTGGGATTTTGTGCACTTTTAGCTTGTGAGCTTTGGGAAATTTTTATATATTTATTATATAAAAACAGGAACAGTAATCCTAACACTGCATGGTCCCTTTGTTGTTTTGTCTGCTGCTATTTTTCTTATTTTTTCTCCTCACACTCCTTCATTGCATTACAGTGTAATGAATGGCAGACTACTGCAGCGGTGCAATACATAAAGATTATGAAAAAGCCACACTTCTATAACACTTAAATGCAGTGTTTCTAATAATTGTAAAGGTTGACTCTTACCTTAAGGTGTTAAAATAGTCATCAACAAAGAGGCTTTCAATTACACCTAGTTAATCCTTCAAGTAATGGCAGGTATATATCAGGTGAGAACAGGTTAAGTCACACACACATATCCACACACTCTCTCTCTCTCTCTCACACACACACACACAGAGGCACAGTGCTGACGGGCAGGGACACTGCTCTTTGATGTGTAGCGAGTTTAAGAAACACATTTGTACTGCTGTGACGTGCCCAACATATCATCTCACACATGGTATGTGCACTGCCGGCCCTATGCTGAACTCAATACACATAGGCACAGGCACATTAACACACACCCGCACACAAATATATATATATATATATATATATATATATATATATATAGATGTGTGGTTATGGACAAATCTCACTTACTTATTTATTTCACCGACAAATGTAGGATAAGATTTTTTTAAGTTTTCACTAACACAGATAATAGTATTTTAATATTATAAACAACAGAATGTCAGGTAACACACCCACACATACAGTCAACCAGCAGGTTTCACAATCAAGTACCAGATAAGGTCATCAGAATTAACAAAAAAACTAGCATCCAGCCAAGTCTTCGTCTTTGCAAGCAAGAATAGATTGTGGTTTACCACGTTGCACCAAACTACTGCCAATCAGTTGTAAACTATGTCTCTCAGATTCTAGGTAATGACAAATAATTTAGGTCTCTCACCATTTCACATCAATATGAATAGATTCATGAAGTAAGAGGAAATCTTGGTGGGTAAATCCCCAGAATATTCACTGTTGATTGTGCAAGTCTGAATATGCAGTAATGTTAGATGTTATGTGGTAAATGATAAAAAACACATTTAGAATATTACCAGGTAAAAAGACAAATAAGGCAGCACAGCGGCGCAGTGGGTAGTGCTGTTGCTTAAAAGCAATAAGGGCCTGGGTTAGATCTATCTATTTCTGTGTAGAGTTTGCATGTTCTCCCCATGTCTGTGCGGGTTTTTTCTAGGTGCTCCGGCTTCTACCGCATTCCAAACACATGCATGCTAGGTTAATTGCTGTCTCTAAAGTGGTGCTTAGTGTGTGAATATGTGTGTGTATGCCCTAAAATGGACTGCTGCCCTGTCTAGGTTTGTATCAACAGCTAACTTAGATATTGTGAAGTGATACAATTTGCTATATTTAATTGGGAGCTAATGAAGTGTATATTAGACAGGGGTGATGTGATTGTATCTTTTAGTTCTAGTAAGTACTAAGAATTCTGCACTAACTGAAGCGCCTACTGGAAACGCCTACTGGAACATCTAGACAACATGGCATTACAATAATCTTCAGCATTTTGGAATGGCAATGTCTTTCTTTGCTTAGCAGTGTTTCTAAGATTAAATGAGGCTGTCCCAAATGAAAGTCTGAAGTCAAAAATCACAGAGTTACTATAAAATCAGAAAGCTTATTTCTAGCTGCCTGTGTCCAAGAACGAGTACTTTTTTCCTGTTTTATCAGACTTAAGAAGTTATTAAAATAATATCTGTCATTTACCTATGTCTTTGAATAATTTTACCCAGAGGCAGCAAACACAGGAAGAAAAGCAGTGGGCCTAAAACAAAACTTTGTGGTACACCAAACGTTATATTACACAGCTTAAAGATATCTTCTTTTAAATCTACAAATAACAATTATGATCTAAACCAGCAGCAACATTTTCCCCCCAACAAACTTCTACAGTCTAGGAATGAGAACATACCTGTGGCATACAGTGAGGTTTGAGATGTATTTTAAACGTTTTTAAGTAATGATAGAGTGTCACACAGTATATTTAAAGTTATTACAGCATATTTACTATGTTATAGTTTCATTAATAATCAGTGTTTTTAAAAAAGATATAATATTTAACAATGCTGTCTGTGTTTTCAATATCTGCTAGTTTATGTTATTTGGTTACTGAACCAAACTTTATTTGAATAATTTTGTTTATAGAAATGGCTTTCAGTTTTTTGTTTATCTCAGAGACCAGACACAGTGTCGATGTGCTAAAATCTAGGTGAGGCAATGCAGCTAAGCGTCGGTTTAGCTTTTTTGCTCTGGAAAGTCACACATTAACTAGGCCTGCTCCCAGACTATGTCCTAAGCTGTAAGATAAGAGAGCAGCACCTTCTTGAGTGTAATAGATATAGTCTTGCCCCAACAGGCCAGTTTTGCACTTGAAGGTACTCCAATTATCTATTAGGCTTACATGATTTGCTGAGGACTACCTAGACATCCAGCACTACAGTGACCATAACTTGCTGTAAGCTATAACGCTAAGACGCATTGTGATGGGGCCAGAACATACTACTTCATCAGACATTATTCTTCCTAACCTAAATCAGAAAGCTTATATTATTTGCTCCTACATATTTAAACTAATATTTAAACCAAATTTAAACTAATTTAATATTCTTTATCATAGTTTTTAGTGTTGTTTTATTTTTAGCTTTGTTTATGAATGTTTATGTCTTAAAACCGGGTTTGTATACTGTTATTAATAGATGTGTAATTATTCTTCTCTTTTACTATCTATGTAGATGAGTATGAACACTTGTCTTGTCGTTGTTGAAGTTAGTTGCAAAAGACTACCCCATACCCTCCCAATCCCACCCACACTGTCTTACCTTCCTCAGTTGCTCATGCATGCCATCAGATTAGCCTGATCTCTGGTTTCAACGCTAATTGTACTCATCCACTCAAAAAGCTGACAGACTTTCAAGTGAGGCACAACTACGGCTTGTGTGGCTTGCATCTCATCCATCATCGGTTAACAGATCCCACTTACAAGATCCCTGCATATTAGCCATATTACAGCTACTTTTAAATGAGCCCCTATTTCCTAGCACTCCTTGCTGAGCAACGAGCAGCATAGTCTGCATGGTTTAAATCACATTTGGGCTACTATGTACAAACAATCTATTTTAATTACGTGTATTTTGTTACTTTATTATTATTTTGAACACATGACTATCATTTTACAATTCCACCAATTCTGTAAGTTGTGGTTTTATATTGTTGTGGGTCAAAATTATTTAATACAGTTTATATTACACAGGCTCTTTATATAGTGTCCAAAAGTATTTCAGCTTTTGCAATCTTGCTAGTTTTTACTCACCAAAATAGTTGCTAATCATTACACATATTTCTGACAGAAAACATATTTATAGTAATATCATTTTTAATAAAATTTTGAATGACTGGATTTAAAGTGAGAGAGGAGACAATAAAAGTAGAGATGTTCCCATCCACTGACATATTCCCATGTTTTTATTTCAGACCTGCTCCAGTGTGCTAACTGCATTAATGATGTTATAAAGAATTATGGGGTGAAATCAAATTTGCCTCGCCACTTGAGCACCACTAAAATGCCAAACAATAAACTACCAGATTGCAAATTAGATCAGTAAAAATATCAAACACATTGCGCTGGTGAAAAGAGGAGGAGGGATATATAATTGCATTTAGTGTCTGGACCCTCGGGAACAGAGACACTAAAGATCATCAGGGCTTGGCGCATGAACCTGCTATTGACAGTTCACTAAAAATCGACAACCTACCTAAATAAACAGTCCTGGCTCCATTTAATATTCAACAGTTCAGATTTGACTAAACTGCCTAAGCTTTGCTTTTTTAAATCCCCGTGGAGTCGCTACTCTCTTTGCTGTACAACAGGACACTTTCATTTTTCCCACTTCTTTTTGTCTCTCCTTAACCCCTCCTCGCATTCCCAAAACACACACTTATCATCCCATCTTTACACACTGTCCCTGACTTCTGACAGAAATAAATAATGTGGAACCTGAGGATCTGACTCTAAAGGGAAGGGAAAGAGAGGCAGGGTCTGCCAAGAAAATGCAATACAGCAGAGACAGCAAATGACCGATACTTATCACACTGGCACTAAGACAAAGATCAGACACATTAAATAAACATCCCCAATACCTTGGGCTGCATAGATGGAAGATTAGTCACACAAACAAATGTTCACACAACCTATCCAGAATGCTTGGTGCCTTGAGGAAACTGGATTGATACATGCATTGTAAAGCACCAAGACATAGTTTGAGGGATGTTTATAGTGTTGTTATTATAATATTATAGTGATGCCATAGTGCATATATTAAATAAGCAGCACCACACAGCTCATTTCAGCCTTTAGCTATGAGTTTACAAGCAGCACGACTAATAGATCTTACACACAGACCCCCCATTTGTGTTAGATTCCAGAATGCACAAAAAACATTAAGCAGCCAGTTTAAATATGTGTAATTCCCATTTTTTAAATGGTGTAGAAGAGAAAGCAGAAGTCTTGTGCCTTTTCTCACCTGCTTTTCTTGTGAGGGGGTAACAGCCCTTATGCAAATGAGTAGTGACAGTGTTATTGTGGAATGAATATCAATGGCATAATTACAGAACATGCAGCCTTCCTCTCCCCACCACTCCTTCCCATCTTCATCTCTCATCCCGACTGCATAGCACACTCGGGGTGAAAAGACGCCCACCACTCTCTCTAGAGCCAAAGCTAATAATGGAGGCTCTCATGTGGGCAATGAAGGAGGCAGCCTGCGGGTCCAGAGACACGGACAAGTCTAAATGCAGCAGGGGGCTAAGTAGCCCACCAGAGTATCAGAACCCAGGTCAAATAATTCATAAATAAATGTAGTGCATATACAGAATTTTATTCTCAGTATTGGAAAAACAATGTGGCATAGTTTCAACACTGGCAATAAAAAATAATCAAACAATATAATTATATATTGATATTTTCATATGATTAACATCTAAAAGCAACATAACTACATTGTTTATGTTTTTGGAAATTCACTTAATATAAGACAGGATGATGTTTTATTTTGCTGCTTGCATAATCCCTTAGTGCCAGTCATTAAATCAAAACAGCTTTTAAAATCATGTTAACAAATGTATTGTGGTTGGCCAAGTGCTTTTGGAATGTCAGAGTCATCTAATTTATGCTTGGATTTGTCTTTTTGGGTTAAGAGAAGGCCCTCATGTTGTCATTAATCTTTGCAAAACAAAGCCATGTGAGTGCTAAGATAGGTAATAAGTCATCCTCACCATCTTTTTACAGGTGATAAAGCTAGGGCAATAAGTTAAAATAAGAGAAGGAAACAGGGAGAGGGAGCAGGTATAGAATTTGGCAGAGAGTAAACAGGAGAAGGGGAAGTATTTGCAACTTCAAAGCAGTTAGATTTTTCTGTAGCCACCTTAGGACTACAGTGGACATAGTTGAGTCTGGAATGTTATTTTACTACACAGCAATGCCTGCATCATCTGTGTGGGGAGAATCTTACAAACACCTTCTCTGTAAATCACTCCCACATACCTTTTAATTACTGTTTTGGATAAGCTAAGTGTGCAGCTGGCTAAAGGACAATGCGTGTGATGGTTTGAGGACAATGTGTAAGGTCACTGTGTATAGGAATATGCATTATTATATTATTTAAAAATTGTTTGCAAATACATGATCGTAAATTACCACTTTTATTTGGGAAGCAAAAACAAGACCAATACAATAATAATAAATGCATTAGTGATCATACATGTAGTAAAGAATAGCAGGGGACTGACAAAGGGGTCAAGTCTGAATCCCAAACACTTACGTTATCATCCCACGTAGCACTCTGGAAACCTCCAAATACCTCATAGATCAGTAAGTTAGAGAATTGGCTTATATCCCCACACTTATCTCTCCTGCAATAAATACCAATTAAAACTGAGAAAGTATAAATGATGGGTTGAAATAGAGGGTCTATGTTTTTTAAAGGGCTTCTCAGGCATCAAACGGCATTTGTCCAGCACTAGATTATACTTATTTGACAACTGAAACAAACCCCATTTAATCTTTGTTTCATATAAATTCTCGTTACATGGCAAAGACTGCTGCATTTCTCTAGGTGTATGTTCCCATCAATCTCCAGTAAATCAACAATAATGCATGCATGTACAGTATGTTATTAGCAGAGCAATTATTCATAAGATTGAGGTGAAAAACAAAGTTTGCGGTGTTAATTTCATGGTATGTCGGGAAATTACTAGTAGTAATTAGACAGATATGACAGTGCATCTTTAAAAAACTAGGTATTTAAACTAGTGTGCAAGGTGGGCTGAAGGTCAGTAATACGGGGCAGGCATCAGATAATCATCTTAAATATTAGCTTTTATTTTGTTCTTTATATATTCTCCAGGGCTAGTCCAACAATGATAATTGACTAAATGCCACACACCAAGCCACCAAGCCTAGGGCCCAACTGGTGCAGATCAGTACTATATAGATAAGTTGCTACTGGTGCTAAAGCCTTGTCATTAATTGAAATGCATGTAATGGGTTAATACACTTTTTCCTGTTTAATATATTTTTACAATAATAAGCACACAGAGCTCAGCCAATGAAAAAAAATACATGTCAACACAATATGCCAGGAGAAAAATAGACTAAAGATAATTTCCCTTGAATATGTGTTAATTCATTCATTTTTTTACGGTAAAGCCACTCAGGTTTGTGGGCCAGTCCTTTGGAATGAGGAAGGAAACCAGAGCAC
>JAOUQV010000030.1:5101632-5120596 GCA_028565295.1 Aspidoras spilotus | reverse complement strand
AAAGTCATTTTTACTTTATATCAAGTTGGCAAAGAGAAAGGATGGGATGAGGAGAGCAGAGAAAGCAAATGAAGGGGGTAATAATATTTGTTTCATCCTTCAGGATTATGTTGTTTATCTTTCATAAAGTCATTATTTCTTTTTTTTCATTGTCCATCTTTCTAGTGTGACAAAAATGGTGACTGGACTATACATCACACAGAACCTAGTCAACACCATCCTCACTACAACTACAAAATAATTTAACTTTAAAATCAATCTATTTACATAAAAATTACAATAAAAATGCTCTATGCGCTATCAGTTCTATGATCAAAGTATTTTATTGAATTATGTTTGACTACAAGTAGATTGTGTTTCAGTTTTCCAAATCTCTAGAGAGGCAGGTTTGTAAATCACAAATCTGTACAGTTGAAAAGTCCTTATCACCGGCATAAAGCCTCCTCTCTCCCACCTCTCTAACTTATCCACCTCTCATCCTCCCATCACTCCCCCTAACCTCTCTATCTTGCAAAGATTTCCCTTTCTGCTTTTTAAAAGGCCTGCATCAGCCAATCCATGGTATAAATCATTTTAGTCACTCATAGGGGGGCACCCTGCCCCACTGAGACTGAAACACAATACACTCAACACACAGTTTTGCACTTGCATTTATTTTTCTTGTCTAGTTTGAGACGGGGTGATCTGCAGCACATCTCCAACCCCTGCAAAGAAAGAACCGGAGGGTTGGCGCTATAAAAGGCTAGGGGTTCTAGGGTCCTCACAGATATAAATGTTGTCCATTTTAAATTATTTTAACCTCTCACCACCTCCGTTACCACAGGCCAATTTAGAGACATAGCGTTCTTGATGGCCTGCTGATTCTGGGGTTAAGGATTTGGCCCAAGATCCCAGGTTTATTAATTCCAGTCTTTCAGATCTGCACCTTCACCTAAGAGGAACTTATGCTGTGAGCAGAATGCTTGGCTAAACAAATATGTCTTGAGTCTACATTTAAACATAGAAGTCTGAGTCCAGTCTGAGCTCCAGATATGATAAGACCATTTAAATATTGAAAAAAGAAATATACACATGAGCAAATACTGTGACAAAAATGCAACCATTTTAATCTCACTGTCTAAAAGGCAAATAACACTTGTTTTTTAAGGTCATTAATTTTATGCTACACTCACATCAAAATATTTTAAAATCTCCTTTTCTGTTTTATGCAGCATTTTAAAAATCATAATCAAAAATATTATAAATCATATGTGTTCATACTACTGCATATGGTCTGTGAGTCACAATCACATGCCCATTCATGGCAGGGGTGGATTTTATGTGGGAGAAATGGGGCAGCTACCCCTAAAGCAATGTTTGCGAGATTGTTAGAGAAATTGCACTTTCATAGAGTGTGATGTCACATTGTGGACAGGTAAGTATTATAAGCACAATGCATTCTATTCATTCATTCCTTATCGTCTGCTTAACCAACACAGGGCCGTGGGCCAGCCAGTGCCCACCTGGCAAACTCTGAGCGCAAGGGCAAGAACAATCCTAGACTGGGTGCCACTCCATCGTAGGGCACACAAACACTATCTCACACATTCTCACATTAAGGGCCACTTTTCACTGCTTCTTGCTGTTAGATTACAGCGCTACCCACTTTTCCACCATGTTGCCAGGCATCGTATAAAATGTTAAAAATATCCAAAATGAAGTGCACACATTACATGAGTTATATCATGTGCTTTATTTTGGACAAAGTTATTTTATCACAGTCACACTGTCTACACAATGCAGTTATCTTAAGCTAAAGCAAAATTAACACTGTTTAAATATGTTAACTAATGTATTTTAGCTTTGGTGATAATATTAATGCTAAAGCTGCATTTGGATAAATTTAGAAATTACTGTTGCAAAACTGAATTGAAATGAATTGAAAGGGCAAAGTGAAATAATTAGTTAGGAGACTCTCCAGTCTTACTCACAGTTAAATGAGATGCTATAATCAAAAAGCAGATGGTAGGAGAGACAAAGACTGTGCCAAGAGAGACTTGTAGCCAATAGATTGTTGGGTTATGAAACATACCAATATTAACAGTGAATATTATCATCTTATCTGTAAATTTCATATACATAACAATACTGACAATGTGTATTATCTTCCACATTGCAATATGAATGAAAATAAATAGTACAACCCCATTTTCAAATACAAATAAAAAAATTGATTTTCCAACCCATTGGATCTGCATGCCAGTCATGCCCCCCTTAAATGTTCTCGATATTTGTCACTGCATTCATGTACACCAGACCTAAGTTAGTGCTGGTGTAAATAAAACTCCTGGACATACGACTTAATTGTGCAGAATGATGTGTATAAGCATGTAGTTGTATATTATAATTTTTTTATTTTATTATTACTTTATTGATCCCCATAGGAAAATTATTCTCTGAATTTAACACACCCAAAGGAGCACAGAAAGCAGTTGGGGGTTGGTGCCTTGCTCAACAGCACTTCAGCCATGACTTGCCTAGAGTGGCAATCGAATCTGCGATCTCTTGGTCCCCAGCCCTCAAACCTATCCATTAATGAGCCAACATTGTCATCCATGTTGCATTTTTCTACATGGATATCCAGGCTGATGTCTCTTAAAAAGTGTTCGGAAGTAAGACCATGACAAATTAGCAAAGGACATGACTGATCAGACCAGACAGAGGAACTGAAAGTTTCAAAAGCATATGTACACGCGTATCTAATAAGATCTCGTGCTCACTTGGTTATGACAGAGGTCTTAGGAGGCAGAACTATTGCAGTGCTATTCCACAGCATTTTCCCATTCCACCCATTTCTTGCCATTTCTTTTTTCTCCCTCTAACAGGAATAAAGGGATTAGATCATACGGCTTCCACCAAATCTCCATTCAGGACAAAGCAGGTTAGGGCTTAGTCAGACAGTCTAGGATACACAGGCTAGTCTCTACCACTTAGCCAGTATCTATTGCTGCAGAGAAGCTAATCACATTACAACAGAAAAAAATAGGTGCGTGTGAGACAGAGAGAGAGAGAGAGAGAGAGAGAGAGAGAGAGAGTGAGTAAAAAGGGGAAATCACCCTTCATCACCACATTCATAACTGATACCCTAGGCATGCTGCAGATTGATGCTGCAATTCTAAGCCCACACGCAAGCTGTTAAAAAATATTATGTAATTAAATAGAGATGCAACAGGGATTTAAAAAATGGCAAAAGTGTGTAAGTGTGTGTGTGTTGTAGCGGTTAGGTACCTTGTGAGAACGTTACAAGACAGTGTCAAAGTGGGTCCTGTGCTTGAAGCTACACCTAAACCACGTGGAGCAGCCACTGCATGCTCAGTTAGAATGTGAGAGTTAAGTGCTAAAGCAAGACCTGGCCAGGCTATGCGGCCTAGCACAACTTGGTACCCTTGTGCAAGGCTATTCTAGCATCTATGTGAAAGGATTGAGTGCAAAAAAACATAGGAGATGCCTGGATATGAGCATTTCATCAGCCTGAACCACAGCAAGGAATGGAATGCACTTGTCAGAAGCCCATTACATTCTACAGCTCCTTCTGAGAAAATGTTTGGAAGGTAATCATGACCATGATCATATGAGGACAGGAACAATGCAAAACAAATGTGCATATATTTATATGGGTAATATACCTTGAATTAGGCTTTAAAGAAATTGTGTATCATAACAACAACAGCAAAACAAGACAACTTAAAAAGCATTAGCATGTTGGCCTTCATTTTGTATTTCTTATGAAAAAGGATTCTATTCAGTCCCATCACAGACCACAGAAAAACAGTAGACATGTGAAAAATATAAATAACTACAGTTTATATTATTACTGTGTATAACATTTTATGTTCAAGTGCATATATTTGCCCACTGACTGTCAGTAAAATCCATGTATATTTTATACTAAGAAGTACAGAACAGCATGTATGGGGATGTTCAGAGCACTAAGTACTAAAGGTTTGTCAACTGTATATTTTAAATCTTCAGAAGTTAATGATCTCTGTCACAATTTATGATTTATTGTAATAAACATTAGTGAGGTGAACTATTCCTAGAAATCTTAGCACATTTCACACACACACACACACACAAAGCATAATGCGAAAATTGTATTAGAAATTTAAAAGTAAAACAGCCCTCACTGTAAGCATCTGTACATTCAACTTTTCTGTTGTTTTTATTTTATAGAAATGTGTAATATTTTAAAATGAAGGAAAAAACAAAACAAAACTAACTGATTTTTACAAACTAAAGATATGTTCCTAAAACCAAACGCCATATTTTAATGCTGCTGGGAAAGGCTGGGCCGAGATAACCAACACGTTGACACAGAGCAGTTAGACTGAAACTCACACTGTAGCTCAAAGCAGGGCACAGAGCTGAGATGTATTATACAGAATTATTAGCATAATCATGTTGTGTACATTGTTTATTCCTCATGTTCTGTTTCTAAAACACTACATCAGTATTTCTTCTTGTCTTCCTTGATGCTGGGACTACAAATGTAAACTTTCTTCTGTTATTAACTAAATTTAATCCATTAAAGAAAAATGCTCAAATTGACATAAAGGATTGTATATTAGAAGTAAGGGCATTGTAGATAAATGGGTGGGGGTGTATGTAGGTATGTGTGTGTTTAGTTTTGTCCTGGTGTGTCAGGAGGATCCATGGACCCAGAGCTCTGGTAATCCAACAAGCATACAGCCACCACCTAAATCCATCTTTGTCAGCGCTAACACTGTGTCCGATTTACCAAGCAGGGCTAATTAAAAACAACACATGGCAGGAGGACACCCCTCAGCATTAAAACACTGCGATCAGCACACCGGGGAACAGCATTCACAACTTCACGCTCTTAGAAAAATTGCGTGTGGACCTAACAAGTCCAGCCCCATCAACAGCAACTACAGTACTGGACAAGTCTCATAGTACACATCTGAAAAATTAAATGATATTCGATAGTCTAAACTCAGTATTGCATTTTAATGGTATATAATAAATACACCAAGAAATACTTCAGTACTGTGTAGAGAAAACCTTAAGCCCAAAAGTATATGAGAATCAAAGACACAACACAAAATAATAATAATTAAAAAATTAAAAGAAAAATATAGTATGGAATGTCATAGTATTTATTATGAATATGCGGCCATCTGTTTTCTGTTTATTTATTTATAAGTATTTATTATAAAATTATTTTATTTATTAACGCACCTTAGACTTACTTTAATTATTTTTCTTCGCATACACACAATAAAAATATAAACACAAATATTAATATAAATTATATATAACTGCAGTTTTCTAATTGTGATGCCTTTAGTTTAGTTTAGATATATAGTATTTTTCAGCTGTTCGAATATTTGTTGTCATTATAATATTTCAAAGGACAATTTTTATTACAAAATATAGGTACATAATTCATACGTTATTATTAATATTAGTTTTAATTGTATTATTAGTAGTAGTAGCATTAGTAATAGCACTGTAGTAGTAATAGTAGTAGTAGTAGTGTTAGTAGAATTAATTGTAGTAGTAGTAGTAGTAGTAGTAATATTGTAGTATTTTAGTAGTTTTAGTAGTGTAGTAGTAGAAGAAGTAGTAGTAGTAGTAGTAGCAGTTGTAGTAGTGGCCTTAGTAGCAGTAGTAGTATTAGCAGTAGTAGTAGTAGTAGTAGTAGCAGTAGAGGCATTAGTAGTAGTATTAATTTTAGTAGAAGTAGAAGTAGTAACAATAGTAGTAAAAGCAGTAGTAGCAGTAGTAGTAGTAGTTGTGGTGGTGGTGGTAGTAGTAGAGTGGTAAATTTGTTTGCTTTGTTAATACCCATAAGCGTCAATTTTGAGTTGTACTAGTCACTAGGTGCAGAAAAGATTAGTCTGAAGAGGGTGTAAATATGACCGTTTGCCCACTGATGTGATTTATGGTGCTGATGATTACAGGGCATGAATCAGTTTGATTCTGGAATGTCATTAGGCAGAGTTCCAACCAAACGACCAGGACTATTCAGTCTGAGCCATAGGCACTCTGCGGGATGACAAGCCTACAACCTCAATGAATGTAATAAAAGTCAAAAAGGTGCCAATTACATCTCGGAGTAGTCGCTAACTGCGAATAAAATCAACAGTACGGTGCTGTGATGTGGGAGAGACGCGTGTGTGCATGCTTGTGAGAAATCCTGATGGCCATCAGAGAGAAACCGAGAGAGAGAGAGACTATTAATCAAACTGTTATAAATTTAGTCTCACAGAATATAAACACAAACACCTTGCACCAACAGTATGCTATAAAAGTCCATGGTTCGTTTTATTGGACGTGTCTCAACAGTGCCCGCATCTCCTGGGCGATGGACAGCAAAGCTTCAGCTATGAAATTACTTCTGTAACCCCCTCGCTGATGAAAACGCCAAGAGCGCAGCGATATATTAAACCTCTAATTTAACAACATTTAAACATAATACACAATCAGACTGATGTTGTTCATCACTCGAACGAAAACTGCTCGCCACTCCGATATTAAATGCATAAGGCTGCATAATGTTACTCATTCTTGCGATATTTAAAACAAAACGAAATTTAATACACGATGCGAAAAGAACAAACAAAAAATGGAAAAATAATAATTACGTTAATTGCGCAGCTTAGTATTGCTAAAGTAGTAACAATCGCTAATACCAACATTTCAGTGAGATGTGACAGGTCGGGGGCGGGGGTGTAAGGTGCGATTCGATGACTACTATATCGGGAACATATAAAAATGTCATGCTATTAAATATTTTGTTAACTTTAATTGTAGAGGTATAAATCTGTCAGACAATAATATCTTTCGAATTTATAACCAGTGAATCAGTATTATAGGTCAGTCATAGGTTTGTGGTTAAGAAACTGGCCTTGCGACTGGAAGATCACTGTTGGATTCCCGTTACCGCTAAGATAAGACACGGCTGAAGTGCCCTTGGGCAAGGCACCTAACCCCCAGTTGATCTCCGGGCTTTGTGGAGGCGGCTTACCGCTCTGGGCACGTGTTCCCACTTCACTATAGTGTGTAAATATGTATTTCACTGCACGGATAGGTTAAATATGGAAGGACCAATTCCGCTGTGTAAGGACAGTGTCAAAAACACTATATTGCCAAAAGTATTTGCTCACCCAACCAAATGACGGAATAAGGTGTTACAATCACTTTCATTGCCACAGGTGTATATAATCAAGCACTTAGAAATGCAGCCTCTTTTTGCAAACATTTGTGAAAAATTATGTCGCTCTTAGGCGCTCAGTGAATTCCAGCGTGGAACTGTGATAGGATGCCACCTGTGCAACAAATCCAGTCGTGAAATTTCCTCGCTCCAAAATATTCCAGTCATCTGTTAGATGTATTATAAGAAAATGGAAGTGTTTGAGAACAACAGCAACTCGGCTACGAAGTGGTAGGCCACGTGAACTGATGGCGTGGTCAGCGGATGCTGATGCGCATAGTACTAAGAGGTCGTCAACTTTCTGCAAAGTCAATCACTACAGACCTCCAAACTTCATGTGGCCTTCAGATTAGCTCAAGAACAGTGCGCAAAGAGCTGTCATGGAATGGGTTTCCATGGTCGAGCAGCTAAATGTGTGAGTCATAGAACGCTGAACGAATACTTTTGGCAATACAGTGTATACCACTTTATATTAAATAGATCACTTTATTTAAAATAGATCACTGTATTCCATTTCTTTGGGACTTTCGGTTTTATTTATTTAAAACGTGTTGTGTATATATTTCCACCATTCATTAGATTAATTAGGGTGTCAGTGTCAGATCTTCAAAAATGTAGATATTCTTTTACACTACGTTTTGTGGAGTAAATAGTCTATGAAAAGAGCGTGTTTAAATGCACTACAAATTAATCATAATGCCATTAAAATAAGCCTTATAATTATTTCCTTGCAATGTTTTAAATTACATTTTTACATATTTGCACTTAAACTGCAAAAAGCCAATGCAATGCTAAATAATAATACTAATAATAATAATAATAATAATATAGGTGATACATATACATGTTGGAGTAAATTAGTCAGATTTAGAATTTCATAATTCTTACATAAATGCGGTGTCAATTGTTTGCCATAAAATAAAGTGAAATAAAATTTAATTAAAATGTACTTGTGTTTTGAACATAATAGCTATTGTGTTTTTTTGTGCGATTATAGACATTTATTTCAAAATGTCTGAAAATGCAAAACAATAGGAAAGGTATTAAAAATTCGAACACTATGGAATTCTGGGCGGAAATCAAATTGCATTCATGTACATGTAGAACTATATATATATATATATATATATATATATATATATATATATAAAACATACAGTGTAAAATAATCTAAAGTGCTAGGTCTAAACAGCTTAGCATTAATTGTAATCTGAGCACAAACACACAAGGTCATTAATTTAAACGAACTTCGGCATCAGCGTTGCGGAAAATACAGAAGGCAGAACATTTCACTTTCTGACTCTCACATCTAAACATACCTTTGATAAAGATCATTTGTTTTATTTAAACAACATTAAAATAAAACTAAATGAATATGAAGCACGTAAGAGTTCCATATTAAGTTCCATAAAAGTTCTTTAATGCAACGAGCTTGACACTAACCGTATTTATCACTGAATAGATTGCAAGTTTTGTTCTTTAATAATAATAAAACATCTGCCCTTACTGTTGGTAGTCGTGTTTGCAGTAGAGTTTTCTGTCTCGGAAGTAGCAGCTGGTAGTGAGCGGCTGCTGGCACACGGCGCACTGCAAACACTCTTCGTGCCATGAGGACTCGTTGACGCGCATCAGGAAGCGGTCGGCTATGGGACGTTGGCAACCCTCACACACCGCTTGCTGAAGGCACTCCGAGCCTGCAGACATAATATAAAAAGGCTTAAATTAATTCATCTATTTTAAAATACTCATGAATATATTCGAGCGATATGTGACATGGTAAACTATATACAGTATTATTGTTCAATTAAATTAAATAAGGTCATTCAAGTTGCAAATTAAATATTTATCAAACGCTTTCTGTAAAAACATACTATTCCCAAATAGCCTTTTAAACAAGAATGTATTTTTATTTATTTTTTTATTTATTTATGCTTAAGATGTCAATGTACATTGCTATTACCACAAATAATTGGAACTACCGTGGCCAACATAGGGGTTTTTTGAGTATAAGTGAAATAATTTAATTGAAGAATTATTAATTTATTTATGAAATATACAACTATTATCTGTAATGTATAAGTTGTTCTTACATAAGTTAATGTAATGGTGCCATACATTAATTGTCATTTAAGTCAATGTAACACATAAGAAGCAATATATGCGCGGTGTCTCAACGGTCTCTAAAGTATTTAAGATAATTTTGATAAATGAAAATTTGACAGTGTTGAATTGCAGAAGCATTTTGCATATTATGGAAGCAAGTTCCTCATACTTTACGGCAGTGTTTGGTTTTTTGTACAACAGTCCGCAAAATCTCACCTAGCATAACTCCAAGAGTGGCTGGTCGGGTCCGGAGCGGATGCTCTTCCAGTTTGATACCGTCCAACATACTGTAGCGCTAAGGCAGTTTTCCCGCTGTGAAGCGCTTCTTCCTGTGGCTCAGGACCTGTTGCAAAATCCTAAAATAATGTTACAGTCAAACACACCCTTCAATTTCCAAAATAAGGTCCGAAATTTCAGTGCTTAGCTCACATAGTCTGCACGCTATTGTGTAAAGTAGCTAAAACTGTCTGAAAGTTCTCAGTGCAGTTAGCAACGACAATATCACTGCGGTCCAATAGATCACCCAATGCTAACGTTTTAATAACCAACAACAAGTACAATAACAAACACAGGACGAGAATGGTAAACCTTATAGACATAGATTGACAATCACCTGTTAATTAATGCTGCTGGAGCTTTAGACGCGCTTTAGCAAAAGTTTGTTTTCCTGCCGCGTTATGGCGAACTGCAATAGGAGGATCCTCTCGTTCTTTAATACGCATCAAGCGTGTCGAAGATACGCCGAAAATATAAAATCAACGATAGAAGTCGAATTATCCAATGGAAATCTTTCAGAAGTCACAGTGTGAACAGTGTGCCATTCAGATCCGTGGCGCAGATGAGAGCCCTAAACTGAGGTAGAAGTGAGGGAGTACGCCCTCCCTTTAGTATCCGCGTCACTTCTCAGCCTATTTACTGCCGCCGGGATGCGATTGGTGCCGGGTGGAAACTAAAGCCGGTCCGCCTCCAAACGCGCGCCAGCAGAGTAGAAAGCCAGCGAAAGAGCAATATACACTGTTCCAAAGACAAAAAAGAGAGAGGGAGATAGATAGAGATAATGAAAACAAAAAATAGGAGATATTTTGTGAATGTTGACAAATACATCACGACGCACGACGGGAATATAGTCTGAATAACGATAGTCCGCATACCTAATATGCGCTTCTACGCGGTATTGGCAATTATAAATGGAAGTAAAATTTATTAAACCAAAGGTGTGAAATAATATTCACACTAATATAAACGTGTAAAAAATAACAAATATAAAACAAATATAAACAAATATAAACAACAACAATAATTACATTATATAATAATAATTTAATCCCAATAACAAATACTAGAATTTTACTACACTTTCCCATAAGTTATTTCAATTTATTAAAGATTCTTTGATATTGTATAGTGAACAATCGCAAGGGGTGTTAGACCGTTTTAGCCTTTATATGCGTTATGGAGCCTCCAACCTTCTAACCTTACATGCACCTGGCGATCAAGCCTGATACACGTGGCGCGCGAGATGGGGGTTTGGGTATGTATTTTAAAGATAATATGTAACATGAAATAAAATAAATAAATATATAATAAAAATAATAAAATAATAAACAAATAATTACACGATTATTTTAACTACTGTATAAGATAAACGATCGGCAAATGTTCCGTTTTCTGGAAACAAACAAGACTATAGCATTCTTGTCATTTATTTTTAAATGCGTGCGGATTAATTATTCTCATTAAGTCTCATTTTATTTATACACAGGTTATTGTATCGGTGTCGATTTTATTAGTATTAATAAGATACAACTGAAAATTAATATTAACAAGATCGCTTGGGAAATTAAACACTTGTACCAACTCCACTTATTAACCTTTATTAATATTTTAAACAATTTAAATGATAAAAACTAAACAACGTATCCCGTATATACCACCGACCTGGAACATCATTTTTCCTGCAAAAAAATGCATTTCACGGCGCTTTCCCAAACGAAACCTTTATGAAAATACCCATATCCGTCTCTGTCCTTTCCATATATCCAGCACCGTTTATCCCCCATTCTTGCATTATCAATTTTCTGTGTTTCATAATGTACTTTATCCCAATACACTTAGTCTGACACCATTATTCACGAGAATCACACACTCTTTCAATTTGTGTGTGTGCTCACTACACTCACCGGCGTCAAACTTTTGGATTTTTGATTGTTTTTGATTGTTTATTGTTTTTTATATGCTGGAATTTTAAAACGGCGATGTTACCTAAACGGGAATTAATACAAATACACTGGTCATATCTCATGAAATCAGATATGTAAGAATTGATCCAGATTACTTCAAACGTAGTCTTGAGAAATTTTGAGTATACATTTTTCATGAAATTATTTGATATCCTAAGTCTGGAAGTTTCTTATTGCTTTAGCCTAAAGAACGTAAATGTGAACGCAATATTTATAATAATTATAATTATAAATATTACTTATATTTATTACAACTGTTTTAAAAGAATAATTAGGCGTTAATATTGTTTTAATACAGCCAAATAAAAGCAGGTACAAATATGTTATTTTCTTAAAGATAGAGTTTAGTAGCAATGGTTTAGTATTGATTATATTATATTATATTCGTTAAACTCTATTATATGATATAAAGTTGTATATATATATATGTTTTAAAAGAATAAATATATATATATATATATTTTTTATTTTTTTTGTGGTCTGATCACAGGAGAACCTACATCCATGACTAATTTTTAAGCAGAACATAAAATCCTACTTGCCAATAACATAATAGATAATAGCGGAATGAATTACCTTGCTGTCATACGTTCACTGCGTGTCCATGTAACGCGTGTGAATGTCCCGCTGCCCGCCATTATCTAAAATCCGATGTGTGTAGTCTGTTCATGTCTCCCCCTGGCGTTAGAAACAGCGTGATCAGGGTTGTGAAGCAAAGCGAAAGCCTATACTCAAGCAGACATGCTTTCTATAGATATCTATGTACGCCTTAACCACAGTTATTCTGCATGCATTCACACTATGGCTTACGTGCTAGACCAATTAGATCCAATGTCCCAATGTTTTGCTATCGTTAAACCCAGTGCCAAGAAATAAATATAAGGAAAAGTCACAATCCGTACCAAATTTCGTCAGACGCCATCAACAATGTGAATTGCATGTAGTTGTACAGCCAAATGCCCGTGCTTTGGAAGCCAGTCAATGGTTTACGAAGTGTTTCATAAAGACAGGCCTCACTGGATCAGCAGGAAAATAATCAAAGCAAATGCCCCACAATGGTTGGGGTTTCATGACACTTTGGCCTCACAGTCAGTAGAATGTCCCTACAACCTAGAAATAATGCCTTTCTCGTTTTAGTTGTATATATTCGCATATACATGTAAAAAGTTAGCCCAAAGAAACTTCATAGGCCTACAAATATCAAGTCAGATAATGACTAAAACCTCTTTCTTTAATGCCCCTCTCCACCTTAAAAATCAGCTACCTTAGATGCAGGTGTGTGGTACGTGCGCCTCTGACACCAGCAAAAACACGTGCGCTGAGAGACAAGGATGTGGAGGGGAGGGAAAGTGAGTCAAATTTACTCTCATTCTATATACTACAATATGAGCAGCTTTAATAGAGCAAGGTGGTTTGATTAAGGAAAATGGATTACTGAGCTACAAGGTAAGAATCAAATCATATACATGTCTAAATGATCTCAATCATAAGGTCGTTATTGGTGGCGGAGTTTTCTTCGTACCGTTTCTAGTGACTTTTGAAATCTAACGTTAACCCTCCTAACCCCCCACCACCAACAACACCACAGTTGATTTCAGAGCGTCTTCATTATTAAAACATTCTATCAATAGGCTTTACACATACACATGCAGTGTAACTGGTACTGTAAAACTGTCAAATAAGATTATATTATACATTATTTTATATATACATACATACATACATACATACATACATATTTATTTATTTTCTTATGTTAATATCTGCATCATATAAATGCTAGAAGTATAACATTTTTTTATTATTTTACTTTTGTTGTATTTATTATTTAAAATTATTTGAATATATTCTTCGACTTTACACAAACACACTTGCACTAGAGTCGAGCATTTTTTACCGATCATTATTTCATATTTTTTAGTAGCATCTTTCAGGTTAGGCTACTCGACCTTACTGCATATTTCTTGGTTTCGGTTGTATTTATTCGTTTCTTTTTATTTATCTGGAAATTACAATGGATTTGCAATGCCGGACTGATTCAGAACTGTTTCAGTACCGGATTTTTGCAGTACCGGATTGTTGCAGTACCGGATTGATGTACTACCGAATTGTTGCAGTACCGGACTGATGCATTACCAGATTGATGTAGTATCTGATCTTTGCAGTACCGGATTGATGCAGTACCGGATTGTTGCAGTACCGGATTGTTGCAGTACCTTATTGATGCAGCACCGGATTAATTCAGTACCGGATTGATGCACTACCGGATTCTGTATGAACGCTCGAAGGAAAATAGTACAAATATAAACCGTTAAAAAGCATTTAATTAATCCTCGAAAAGAACCCAAATCAGCGGCTCGCGCAGACATACAGTAATTTACAATGGTATTAACTTTGATGTCCAAATTCACTTTGATCTTTTAATGAGTGCTCTTCTAAAGCTCTTCGCTCGTTCAGTTACTTCTAAAACACAGGATAAAGAGGTGTTTAAGAGTCCGTGCAGCTGGACTCCAAACGTCGTCAAAACATATTTGTCCGGTTAAAATAATCCTGTTTTAATGGAGTTATTATTATTATTATTATTATTATTATTATTATTAGTATTATTATTATTATTATTATTATTATTATTATTATTATTACATTCTCTCCTCCGTACCTTTCCGGCATAACCGTGAATGTTATTGTCGCCCCCTTGTGGGAATGAATATTTTTTCTACTATCTTTCCTTCCTCTTGGTACTTGTCCTTGTTGACATGGCCTAGACGTTAACATTTTTACTATTCGTCACCATTTCACACGTAATCTGATTGAGCGAATTTTGACACTTTAAGATAATTGTGCAAACTGTTTTTATTTTGACGCAGCACAAATTCCAAGACCGATCAGTGATCTCCGACAGGGTAGTGGCAAATATACAGAAGCCTGACAATTTACGAGAAAAAACCTTTTTCTTAATTTAGTAATAGCTATTTGCGCATATTAATTTAACTTGTAAACCGGGTAGTAATTTGAGCGATTAATTTGAAAAGGCTATAAAATGGATATAAATAATTTATACATTCTTATGATTTAGATACATTTATTATATTGAAATCACATAAGTTCATTTGTATTCTATTAATTAATACACATTTAGTAATTGTGTGAAAATCTGATTTATGCAGAAATATAGAAAATATAATTTAAGATTGTAAAATAAATGTAACTTTCAAGCACCAAATTTCATTGTTTTTTATGAATGTTAACATGAAGCTATTTATCTTGTTGAAGTGGTAAACATTTAACGCGATTAATGTACTATAATTCAAGGATTTTTTAATGTATATAAATATATTAATTCTAACATTCTGATAAAGTATTTCTGAACTACCATATAATTAATAGTTTAATTTTATTTAAAATTAGATAAAACTTTTTAGTAAAGATCTAAGTTCAGTTTGAATTGTAAAATTGATGGCATCTTTAATAAGTATATATAACGTAAACTCTTTATTAATCCTAAATAAAATGTCAATCCATAGAGACTATTTAAATGGATTATTACATTATATTTTAGTTGAGCGAAATTTATTAGCATAACAGAAATAAAATATTACATATTATTTTGCAACATTTAACCTTTTTATACATTATAATCATAATATAAACATAATTTTAAAGTGTTTAATTTACATGTTCAAGCCATACCTAACCCACTATCACTAATTAAATTACACACATTTATAAAGGAGTTATAAAGGAGGTTACAAATTGTAAAAAATGTAAACAGAATCATTTTGTTTTCCTTGCAATTGCCTAAACCCAAACACAGACACCACACACCTGTCAAAATATAGGACCCAACAGCACAATATGAGACATCAGGATAATGTAAAATCTTTAGTGCAGAACAATGCTGACAAATTCAAACGGCAAGGCATGAGACTATCCAATACAAACAATCTGTAGATAACACAAAATATAAGAGATCAATACTTAAAACAAGGTATTAGAACAAAACAAAAAAGAGGGGAAGTTCAGGCAATAGCACTAAACAAATATAGTGGTTTATATATGTAGTGTTAAGCTAATGAGGAACTGATGAGATTCACAAAGAGAATGTTGGGCTCACACTCCGGATTTGGCTTTAAAGGAAATATAACAAATAACTCACAACTCACACAAAAGCCTGTTTAAATACATACAATTAAACCCCGAACTTTAGATATAGACATTACTGTAAAGATCTGTATGTGAAGATGAAATTATCCAAGTCAAGTGAACCAGATATTAAACGGACTTTAAACCTCCATCTCTCTAGTATAAATGTATCATCAAGAATAGAGAGCAAATGGATATGCTGAACAATACATTACAAATATCATGGCCAAGATGGTTTAACGAATACTTTGTGAGACTTAGGATCTGGAACCCTGCATTTTGTTTCTTTTTGATGGTACATGTGCAATAAGTGGAGGCAGAAGGACAGAAGTGCACGGACATATATTTTTCCAAAAAAAAAAAAATACACAAAAAGGTTTTGAAGGATGTTGGTGAAGAACATGGTACATGAGGGTCAAGGATTAAGGGGCTGCTGGTTCCAGTCCAGCAAAAAGGTTTTGAAGGACGTGGGTGAGGAACATGGTACATGAGGGTCAAGAATTAAGGGGCTGCTGGTTCCAGTCCAGCAATAAAGTCAATGTCCTCAAAAACCAGCAGCTGTGAAAAAAACAAAGAAAAACCAAACACACAACAAAAATGCACAATGAACATGCACCGAACTACATTTCAACCTCCAATATAATAGACGAAAATGATATTCAGGTGCACCCCATTCTTAGCAGGTCTACTACGCCCCTGAGACACACACCACTGAGCCAATATGCACACACGAACACACACAATGACACAGAGACAGACACAAATGGCAAGTAACAGCCCCAGCACAACCCCAGGGAGGAATTTAGTCCCAGTCACACCGCTTCCCGCTAAATAACGGCAGCACCGTGACACATTTTTTATGTGCTTCTTGTGTGTGAAATTGCAGCTCCAAGAATTGATTCCCCAGATGTTGTCCAGACCTTATGTGACAAAAGGACTAAATACCGATTTACAGACAGACAGAATGATACAGAAAAATAAAAAAAGGCCACTGTCCTTAGAGAATACTGTCGCTCTGAAGTGGTACATCAACCTGAATATCAGGATTAATTTTTTGCCAGCATACCATTCTGAGGGTGTCATAATGCCACCACCAGTGTGCCTCCTTCCCATACTGAATCTTCCCATCTTGTTGCCATCTCCACCCCCAATAAAAGATACACATGCACTTACCTGTCCAAATGCTAAGATGATTTACTAACCAGACCACTTTCTCTTGCACCATGGTGCAATTCTAATGCATTCATGTCCAGTATAGAAAACTTTGACCAGTCTGAGGCTATGCAAATTGGGCTTCCATAATTGTATAATATTTTCACTTCTAATTTTTTTTTTATCTTTCAGCTTTTTCCCTGTCATCAGGGGTCGCCACAGCGAGTTCCTCGCATTAGGATCTGGCACATGTTTTACGCCGGATGCCCTTGCTAATAATTCCCAAAAAATAATTAGGCTTTGGAAATCTGGTATAACTTTAAATTACAACCCACTAGTTACTTGATAAAAAATGGTACTAGTTACTGGGTAATAACCTGTGTGTACAATATATACTAGGATTTTGAGTAAATTGTACTTCTACATATATACATATATACATATATATGTGTGTGTGTGTGTGTGTGTGCATATATAATTTACTCAAAATCCTAGTATATAATACATATATTAATATGTTTTAGATTTTATTTTTAATGATTGTAAGATCGCCAGTAATAGCACTTCTACAGACATAGAGTACTGTGCAAGGTCTTAGAAATCAATTTTTTATCAAAAAAAATGTTAGAGTTGTTTATTGTTTACGAATTCTGCATTAATGAGTCACAGTATACAATGACTTTATATTTCCAAATATTACTTTACCGACAAACCACAGACCACATTTTGGACAAAAAGATCACATAATAAGGCCTGCTGTGTTTTATAACAAAAAAATAAACAGGTGTGACAGTCAAAGTCTCCATAATAATTGTGTCAGAGTCTTGAAGACACTCAGTAAAATTTACCAGCTAATTACTGTACAGTACTGTGTAAGAACGATTTAGACACATGCAAAGACGTGCTGTACACCAACATTGCCTTCTATACTAAAGAAAACACTATTATTACAGTAAACAGAACCAAATAGAAGGAATTCTCTGACTTGTGTGTTTTTTTTACAAGGTACCACTTGTGTAATAGTGGCCTTGCAACCGAAAAGTCCCTGGTTTGATCCCCGATACTGCTAAGTCGGGCAAGGCACCCAACACCCGGTTGCCTTAACGTTCCGGGCATGTGCGCTCGCTTGACTATTGTGTTATATATAGAACACTTTCAATTAGTGCAGCATTATAAATAGGTTATTTAGTTTTACAGAGCACCTTGAAGAATCTAAGACAGTTTCTCTGGAGTTTTTACAGTCACATTTTTCTCACATTTTTTTGAGGCAAAACCCAGTAGCCCTCATTATTTTTTGTGGAATGTATTGTGTCCTTTACTAATATATCATTTTTTGTTGGTAAAATAAGATTTGAAAATATAAAATTATTGTATACTGTGACTCATTTATGCAGAATTCTTAAAAAAGTATATATAAATATAAATATATATGCTTTTATCTGTTGTACACATGTATTTTTATCTGTTGTTACTTTATCTGTTATTTACATGTACTTTTAACTGCTGTATTCATGCACTTTTATCTGATGTACACATGTACTTTTTTCTGTTGTATACATTTACTTTTATCTGTTGTATACGTGTACTTTTATATGTTGTATACATGTACTTTTTACTGTTGTACTGTTATACATGTAGTTTTTTATCTGTTGTATACTGCAGCATGGTGAAACTTTTTATTTGCAAATGCCGGTTTGTTAGTAATTTAAGGTAAAAGGACAGGGTCAAGCTAGATACAGTGCCTTAGGAGCTGAAACAGGCTTGTCTTGAATCCTGAACATCTGGTCTGTAACCCAGACCCCAACTCTTAATCTGCCATAGCCCAAAATAAAAATAGAAATGTGATATGTAACAAGCAGCAGTATGGTGAAGCAAAACAAAAGCAGTATCAGTCATAATTTTTGACACATTCCCCTTAAATGTTTTACATAAATATTAAAGGAATCAAATCTATGAACTAACAATACTATTGAAGCAAACAAAATGTTTATATATGAATATACATTTTTTAAAAATACTGTATTTGTTTGATGATCTCAAAAAGATCAAGAAAGTAAAGAAGTCAAATAAACACAAAATTAAAGTGAAAATTTGAACTTATTAACTGCAG
>JAOUQV010000030.1:5039220-5052157 GCA_028565295.1 Aspidoras spilotus | reverse complement strand
GGTATCATCCGCATAGCAGTGAATATTTTGCTGAGATTCACGATGAATGTATCTCAGGCAAGAGCAGAAAAACGACATCCAGGAGTAGATACAGCACTGCAGGCGGAGCCAAAGCCTTAGGAGTTGAGTCACGGTGTATTGGTGCAGATTTGCTGCCAATTGATAAAAGATGGATAGGAGGATCCAAGCAAGTACAAACCATATGCAAAACTGGCTCGCCCACATCATAAGACACAGAGTAAATGGTATGTCGTTCACTTGTGGTTCTAGAAGTGTAGTGTATTCATAATAAGTCACAACTGTGAACGTAGTCATAGACACAATGAACAATGTGGGTATAACTAACCCTTTATTACCAATCAGATTATGAAACCTTCTCCCATTTTATTCTAATTGATTCAAGATAGAAACCTTGGTTTCAGCTCTGGTACAGTTTCTCCTCAGGCACAAATAACACCAAAAATATTTAATCTTTCACTTAATGGTTTTGAGCAGAATGGATGCCTTGCTCTTCGTTTTGATCTAAAATTTGTGATGACAGTTTAGAAAAATATGAACAATCAATAATTTCATTAACTATTTTTTCTGAAACTAAACATGGAGGTCTGTGGGGAAAATTATCAAAAAGGAATTTGTCAATCATTGAGTTATTTATTTTTTCTCATAGGGGAGACCCGACTCCATTTAAAAAAGGCTTCTTGTTAATGTGCATCTAGAGTTTGATCTCCTATAAATGAATGGAGTGCAGTTTAAATAATGATAAAAAGTGAATGGAGAGTGCGGTCACTCTATAATTGACATGTCTAGTCAGTCTGCAACCAGGGCTGATCAATTTTATGTTTGTAGCTTTAAAATTACCCGTGTTACAGCTGTGTGGACATCGCCACCGATGTTAAGTCAAAGGGAAGTCTTTTGAAAAAATTGAGGCAATGGCACATAGTTCTCATATCTCTTAGCTGTATATACAGTGGGTATGGAAAGTATTCCAACCCCTTAAAAAATGTTTATGCTTTTTTCAGTGCAGCCATTTGCTAAAATAAAATAAATCATTTTATATGTACACTCAGCGTCCATCTTGACAGAAAAAAACAGAAATGTAGACATTTTTGCAATTTAAAAAAAAAAAAAAAAAAAGCTGAAATATCACATGGTAATACGTATTCAGACCCTTTGCTGTGACATGCATATTTAACTCACATACTGTCTATTTCTTCTGATCATCAATGAGATGATTCTACCCCTTACTTATAGCCCAGCTGTGATTAATTCAACTGATTGGACTTATATAGACAGGGCACAGCCTTTTCTAATTAAGACCTCACAGCTTACAGTGCATGTCGGAGCAAATCATGAGGTCAAATTAACTGCCCAAGGAGCTCAGAGACAGAACTGTGGCAAGGCATATCTGGTCAAGGTTACAAAAACATTTCTCCAGCACCTAAAGTTCTTAAGTCCATAATCCTTAAATGGAAGACGTTTGGGACGACCAGAACTCCTTCTAGACCTACCCGTCCAGTCAAACTGACCAATCCTGGGAGAAGAGCCTTGGTGAGCGCACTGAAGAACCCAAAGATCACTGTGGCCGAGCTCCAAAGATGCAGTGAGAAGATGGGAATAAGCTCCTCAAAGTCAACCATCACTGCAGCCTTTCACCAGTCAGAGCTTTATGGCAGGTGGCCCGATTTATTGCAAGACGTATGAAAACCTGCATAGTTTGCCAAAAAACACTCCCACACTATGAGAAATAAGATCCTCTAGTCTAATGAGACGAAGATTGAACTTTTTGGAGTTAATTTTAAGCGGATTGTTTAGAGAAAACAACACACTGCTCATCACCTTCTCAATACAATCCCAACAATGAAACATGGTGATGCCAGCATTATGCTATGGGGGTGTTTTTCAGCTGCAGGGACAGGACAACTGGTTGCAATTGAAAGAAAGAGGAAAAGATAATATCCTGGACGGAACTCCAGTAACCTGAAGAAACTGGAGAGGACCTGTGAAAAACTTAATAAATAAAAATTGCATAATTCCCAAGAAGACTCATGGCTGTACAAGTTAAAAATTATGCTATTTTACTCATTACTGAACGAAGGGTCTAATTACTTTTTACCATGTGATATTTCAGTTTGCCTTTTTTAATGAGTTTTCAAAAATCCATACCCACTGTATAAAGGCACCATTCCGGATCAAACTGCACGTTTAGGTGTTTGTTCCCTGCATACCTAATAATATGGTGAGAATTTTATTCTGTTGCGCCTGAGCATTCAATCAATAAAGTGATTCCATAATGCCTGAGTGTAAGTAGGTCTTTCTAATAAAGTGAGTGTTTCATTCTTTGGCACCTGAGTATTGCTGTGCATTCTTAAAATAGCAATTTATTCAGTTGTGTCAAAACATCGTGTGCCTTTCTAGTGTGCTGAGCCATTCCATTCAGTCGCGCCTGAGCATTGGTGTGTTCGCCACGGTTGGCGTTCTAATAAAGTGAGAGTTTCATTCCATTGCAGCTGTGCACTGGTATGCATTCCCAATATAATGTGCCTTTTAGTCCATTGTGCCTGATCATGGCTGTGTTTCTAATAAAGTGAGTGTTTTATTCCGTACTTAATTAGCCTTACTGTGTTCCTAATAAAGTGAGAATTTAATCGAGTGGGGGATCTAAATGGTCTATTAAAGCCCATGTGTCATTAATGTTCACTAAGGATGTCAATACCTCAGACCAATCTTCACTTTTAATAAAATGTCTATTTTCCTTATAAAATGAATCGGGCAATATGGGGGTAATAACGGGCATGTGAATGAGTAGGGATGGTATTTGAAAGCTGTCCTTTAGCCCACCTGTCATTAAGATGTAATGCAGTTGTAAAGATTTCATTATCTCAGACCAATGTGCCCTTTTAATAAGCGTGTTTAATTTCCTATTAAAATAAATGGGGCAATAAAAAAAGAGGGTAAACAATCAAAGTATGTGAATTAGTGGGAGTGTGTAAAAGCTGTCTTAAATCTATTTCATTATGATGCATTTCAATTGGAATGATGTTTATCTCAGACCAATATGCCTTTTAATTAATTTCCTATTAAAAATGAATGGGGGGAAATAAAAAAGGGTGTTTACAGCCTGGGCAGGCGAATAAGTGGTGTCTTAAAGCTCTTTTAAAGCCCACATAATATTAAGATGTATTAAAGTTAGAATGATGTAAATATCTCAGACCAAAGTGCCCTTTTAATAAAATGTCTAATTTCCTATTACAATTAAGTAAGGACGTTGTATAAATATAAATAAATAATGTTCAAACCGATAAACTAGATTTTTTTAAAGTATTCATTCATTTTGAATTTGATGCCTGAAACATTTTCCAAGAGTTGGGACAGGGTAATTTTTACCACTTTGTTAAATCATCTTTCCTTTTTAACCAACCAAATAAGTGTTTGGGAACTGAGGACACTAATTGTTGAAGCTTTGTATGTTGAATTCTTTCCTATTCTTGCTTGAATATCTCAGACCAAAGTGCCCTTTTAATTTTCAAAGGGGACAGACCACATGATATTAAGATGTATTAAAGTTAGAATGATGTGAATATCTCAGACTGAAGTGCCCTTTTAATAAAATAAAATATGTATGAGATATACATATGAGATATTCACATCATTCTAACTTTGATACATCTTAATATCATGTGGTCTGTCTCCCATTTAAAATGTGAGGCGACAAAGCACAAAATACAACAATATAGAACCTGGACTGTTCATTAAAAGGGCACTTTGGTCTGAGATATTCACATCATTCTAACTTCAATGCATCTTAATATCATGTGGTCTGTCTCCCATTGAAAATGTGAGGCGAATTATGAATAATTATAAAATATAAAATGGTATAAAATTAAAATATGAATTTAGATTTTAATATCATTGATATCCTGTGGTCTGACGAATGCACATTTCAAATTGTTTTTCTAAATCATCAATGTTGTGTCCACCAGGCCAAAGTGGAAAAGGACTATTTGGAATGTTATCATCGCAAAGTTAAAAAAAAAAAATCTGCATTTCTGATGATATGGGGGGAATTTACTGCCCATGTCATGGTTTACTTGCACATTTGTGAAGGCACCATTATTGCTGAAAAGTTTTGGAGCAACATATGCTGCTATCCATGTAATGTCTTTTGTTGGATGTCCCACAATTACAACTTGTTTTGGAAGGACCTGAAGCAAGCAGTTAATGTGAGGAAACTCACTAACATCCCATAATCTGACGGAGGAATGGGGCAAAATAGTTTAAGGAAGAATTAGAGGAACATATGTAAACAGTCTGTAATCATTAGTGGTGGCATGTCGATTTTTACTCTCAATGCCAAAACTATTTGTTTTATTTTTATAGTGCATTTTACAATGGAATATTATCACAGAGAATGGCAATGCAAATCTCTTTGAGGTGATGAGTTGAATTGAATGAAACATTGAGAGGAAGGAATCCCTTTTTCATTGTACTAGATTAGATTTCACGTTTATTTTAATTGTAAAGTGTACATATACAGTTTACAATATATACTATTATATATACACAATATAAACTTGACGATGACAATAAACTTTGATATTTATATTTGTGATAATGGTTACAATGATTGTACATACAGTATGTACAGGACAATGTAGAACAGAAAAGCACAATCAATTTTCAATATGAACAGTATATTTGATATGTTGGAATGTACAGAAATGTCCATAAATATATAAGAACATGTATATGTAACATTGGTGGATTTTCTACACTTTGGGGGGAGATTTTATTGCTCTGTCTCAACTTAAGATAATCACTGCACTATTGTACACCTCTGTAGCATCCAACTGCTCACTAGGAAGGATTTCAGTAGCGTTAGCTCAAATGACCACTTAAAGTTGACATTTGAAAGTGAAAGTGATCCATTTGCCACTATGCTTGCACACAGTGGAATTTGTCCTCCGCATTTAACCCATCCGTGCAGTGAAACACACATATACACACTGGTTAAGTGAGCACACGTGCCTGAAACAGCCCTGAAAAGCGCCTGGGGAACAACTGGGGGTTAGTTGCCTTGCCCAAGGTCACTTTAGCCGTGACTTGGCATTACTGGGAATCGAACCGGCTGGTTCCTTAAGCCTATGACTGCCTCTATGCATTTCTAATGTTTACTGCTAAAATGCACAGCAAACCAGCCAGTGTATTTCTAGTGCCGGTCCCAAGCCCAGGTAAATTGTGAGGGTCCAGTCAGGAAGGGCATCCGGCGTAAAAAGTTTGCCAAAACTAAAATGAATGTTCATCTATAACGGATCGGTTGTGGCATGGGTTAACAACGAACTGGTGGCAAAAAGGGTACTGGCAGAAATTGGGCTACTGTTTGCCGAACACTACAAGGAGGGAAGCGTGTGAGAACACAGAGAGAGAACAGGAGAGTCAACAGTATCGGACTGAAGGAAGCAACCCTTAACGTAGCGGCGTTGACTGACGGGAAAAGATAAAGAAGCACACAGGTAGACTGCATACTATGTAGGTTGCTTAAAAGAAATTGGAGTCTGTAAGGTAGTGGCAGGGGTAGCGTAGCTAGACAACATCGGATGGTGGTTTGCAGGATAAATCTGGTGGAGAGGAAGAAGGCAAATGTAGAGAAGAGGACAAATGAATGTATTATTAAAATGGTGGAAGCTGAGAAAGGAGGAATGCTGTGATGAGTTCATAAAGAAGTTCATAAAAGCTTTGGGTGGTAGCAAAGAGCTTCCTGATGACTGGATAGCAGCAGCAACAGTGATTAGACAGACAGGCAGGAAGGTACTTGGTGTGTCATCTGGACAGGGGAAAGATAGCAAGGAAACTTGGTGGAACAAGGAAGTGCAGAAGGTTATTCAGAAGAAGAGGTTAAAGAGGAAGAAATAGGACAAGGAGAGAACGAAAGAGAGTAAGCAGGAGTATAAAGAGATGAAGCGTAGGACAGAGAGGTAGGTAGCAAGAAAGAAGCAGAATGCCTATGATGAGTTGTACAAGAGGTTAGACTGTAAGGAAGGAGAGAAGGAGTTGTATCGCAAGAGAGATAGAGCTGGAAAAGATGTGCAGGGTGATTAAGGATAGAAATAAAAGGTACTGACTGGTGAGGAAAGGGTGAGGGAAAGATGGAGGGACTATTTGAGGAGCTGGTGAATGAAGAGAATGACAAGGATAGAAGAGTTGAAGGCATAGAAATAGTGTGATAGTCAAATAAATAAAGAGAACACTCAAATAACACATCCTAGATCTGAATGAATAAAATATTCTCATTGAATACTTTGTTCTGTACAAAGTTAAATGTGCTGACGACGAAATCACACAAAAATCATCAATGAAAATCAAATTTATTATTAACCAATGGAGGCCTGGATTTGGAGTCACACACAAAATTAAAGTGGAAAAACACACTACAGGCTGATCCAGTATTGTGTGTGGGGCCCACTTGCCTGTATGACCTCCCTACAATGCCTGGATATGCTCCTGATGAGGTGGCAGATGGTCTCTTGTGGGATCTAATCCCAGACCTGGACTAAAGCATCAGTCAACTCCTGGACAGTCTGTGGTGCAACGTTAGTGGATGGAGCGAGACATGATGTCCCAGATGTGCTCAATCGGATTCAGGTCTGGGGAACGGGTGGGCCAGTCCATAGCTTCAATGCCTTCATCTTGCAGGAACTGCTGACACACTCCAGCCACATGAGGTCTAGCATTGTCCTGCATTAGGAGGAACCCAGGGCTAACCGCACCAGCATATGGCATCAGCTACAATGGTGTAAACATTATCAATAGCTTTTTGGTCCCTTTATGTAGCAGGAGACATTATTGATGAAACTTTAAAAGTTCAGATTTTCGATTGCAGTGCTTAAAGGCCACAGCCACAATAAAATCACCCTCCTGATGCAACGTTTTCTGTTTGCAAACCTACTTGAGCATTGGCACCATAAGGAACATAAAAAGGTTTCAACAGGGTCTGGACACCAAGTTGTTTTTTACATAAATGCAGACTCTGCCGCTGCAGCTCTTAACTCTGGCTGCAGGATTTTGGACTAACTGAAGCTTCTATATACACCTGCCAGTACATCCAGACAACAAGGCATTGTAATCCTGTATAGAAGTAACAAATGCATGAATGAGTGTTTCTGCATCATGGATTGTAAATGTATTTCTTATCTTAATGTTTCTAATGTCCCATTCACACCTTAACACCGGAAAAGTTCTGCTGTACCGGTTTGAGAGATTTTCCAAAGTTGCCCTTTCACACATGCAAAGAGCATCTCGTTATCTTCTGTGCGGGCGCATTCACACTACAGAGAAAATGCTCTGTGTGCTTAGGCAAGGGGCGGTGCCTGTGCACATGGCATGATGCAAAATGTACTCTGTGGAAGAACAAGGGTTTTGTTTACCCTGAGGATGGCAGCCACCTCAACCATAAAGATGACCATTTTTATGTCAGCATTAATATTACTTGTACTTTCTTATAAGATAAGAACCCTTATTTTATGTACCAGTAAGTGTTTTTCTAGAACATTTACTGCTACGTTCACACATGCGCGGAATAATTTACCCAAAATATTGACTAGGGTGCTAGGAGGATAAGATTCGGGATAAATATTTTGGGTGGTCTCCTTTACACATACAGCTCCTCAGAGTTGAAATTGTAGCGAGAGGTTAAATTTATTTGTAAACACCTTCGTAGGCTAGTTAACACATGCTATCGGCACATGGCCGGCTACTTCCGTTGGGCCTCCTGCTTTTATTGCTTTTCCTCAGGGTTTTTCTTTCCTGTTTGTGCTGTAGGACCAATCAAGCAGTAAACAGAAAATTGGTGGTGCTGTAGTCTGTTATTGTATTTATGCCATTCCACATGCTGCATGGGTTGTCATTTTTAAACTGATCCTCAGTTCTTTATTTGTATTTAGGTTTTTGCCTCCACGATGTCTCTGTGGATTCTGAAATGCTGAAGATGAATTGTATAGTATTCATGGTGCTTCATAATTTCCAAATTTCATTTTACAGCTATTCCTTTGGCCCAGTCTCAGGTCTATAATGGTCTCGAACAGGTTGTCATCAAGGATCTCTTTGTATGATGCTGTAGTAATTTTCACTCAATCCTGACTAGTCTCCAGTGTCTACTCTTGCTTTCCCACAGCATGATTCTACCAATACCATGCTTCATTGCAGGAATGGTATTTGGCTAAATGATGAGCGAGCCTTGTTTTCCTCCAGACGCGGCACTCTGCATTTATGAAAGAGATGTTGTATCATCAGACCAGAGAATACTGTGCCTTTTGACATACTCCAGGCAGGCGGTCCATGTACCTTTTACTATGAAGTAGCTTTTGTCTGGACAGACTACTACACAGGCCTAATTGGTGCTCCAGAAATTGCTGTCCTTCTGGAAGGTTCTTCTCTGTCTACAGAGAAGGGCTAGAGACCATACAGTTCCGGTACACCTCCCTGACTAAGGTCCTTCTAATCTGATCATTTAGATTGGCCAGACGGTTCTGGTAGTGGTCCTGGTGTTTTCAAACTTTCCCATTTGCAAATGATTGAGGCCATGTGCTCTTTGAGAACTTTAGCGCTGCAGACATTTTTCAGCACCCTAGACACAGATCTGTGCCTTAATACACTTCTTTCTCAGAGGTCTTCAGATAATTCCTGTTGGTTTGTGCTCTGGCGTCCACTGTGAACTATGGATTGGTGATATAAACAGGTGTGTGCATTTTCAATGCCCATGTCCATCATTTGCTGCTGAATTTACCACGGCTGGAATCTGATTAAGGTGTAGAACATGGATGAAACTTGAGTAACCTGAGCTCAATTTGTGTTGAGTTGAAAAGTGTCATAGCAAGATTGTGAATGCTTATGTATGGAATTTATTTTAACGTAATTTGCAGAAGTTTCCAAAAACCTATTTTTCACTTTATCATTATGGGGTGTTGTGTGTAGAATTTTGAGGGGGGGAATTAATTTAATTCATTTTAAGGCTAAAGATATCTAGTTTAAAAAGTCAAGCGTTTGGAAGATTTTCCAGGTACATGTATAGTGTTTAATAAATATATTTTCCAATTTAGCAAGTTTAAATATGAGAGAGGTTGGAGGTACAGTATGTAATGTATACATGGGATATGCCAGTTTTAAATGTTTATCTTTCAAACTTCCCCTCCAGGCAAACCCACCCTGCCTTCTGTCTACCATTCAGTACATCTGTAATTTCTATGCGAATCAGATGAGTGGGGAGGAGTGCTATTGGTGGATGCAGTTCACAGCTGCCATTGAATTTATAAAAACCATTGATGAGCGCAAGTGAAGCAGAACAGGCACCTACATGGACAACTTTTTAAGAAGAAGAAAAAGCTGGGGATTTTACAACCAACTATAGTGTCTTTCACTAAACTCCCACACAACAAGTCACTGCTACACTTCTAGATTATTTAACTCTATTTAGAGGCACTGAATGTTAGACATTAAATAAAGTAAGACAAATGCTGTTATATTAAAGAATATAAAAACATTGTACAAGTTTGTGCTTTAGACAAAGTGGGGGTACTGTATATTGACTTTAAACTTATTTTGGAGTATATCCTTTGTATTGAGTGAGGTGGTGGGATTTGCTGTTTTTTAATGATCAATATTTAACTTGGATATTTAAATATATTAGAGAAGATGAAGGGACCAGGTTGTTTGATTATGTAAGTGTTAGTTGATGCAAGCTTAGGAGAGTAATTAAAATTAGCATATTTTCAAGTGCATTTGCAACCATTTATCATTTCATATATATATGCAGACATCAGTAGTATATCGCTCTATTGCAGTTTTTGGGAATGATAATTGAACCAAGCTTAAAAAAGGCAGTTGGTTAACTTTGTGTATGCAATTGATCATTTTCATTTAAATTTTTTGTTTGTTGTCAATTAAGGGCATGCCTATTTATATTACTAAAAGAATATTTATTCTTTGTTTTTTATGTAATGTTATTTTTGGCCATTGTATTAGACCAATGTAATAGGCATTGTGACGAATTATTGGGCAAATGGTATGAAATATACTGAGAAATGACAAAACTGTTTCTTTGTGTGAGCAAATAATTATGTGCTGTGTATTGCTCTGTATTTGCTTAGCAAATTAGATTTTTGGTTTCAATTACTATTTAATTTTAATTTCATTTTGTTCAGTTTTGAAATTGGTCTATGATTTCAAACATATAGCAAGAGTGGGGTCAGTTCTTTGCTGCATGTAACAACCAAGATTTTGCCAGTAGAGAATGCTATAACATTAATACTTAATGTAATTACCAATAAACTTGTGTGATTTGTTTTATCATTTAGACCAAAAAAATATATATTTGGCTTATGACTTACAAATGGTACATAAAATGTGAAAAGAAATAAAAGTAAAGTTAGGTTGTGCGTTTGTAATTGCATCATCTGTTTGTTTTGTTTCTTGTTTACACAGGAACATATTTTTAAGTCATATTTCCAAATCTAGATTATAATTACAGTATTTTAGAAAATAACTAAAATACACTGTAATGCCTCCTGTTCTTTTATTGGTACTAACCAGGTGATTATTTTATAATGTTTTCCTCTGACTTTGATTTCTCATTTAAACTTATTTGCAAACATAATTCTTTTTTTTTATTTTAAAGCTGCTGGCTTCAGTATTACTGATATGGTTTGCCTTGCATTAATAACTAGCATAGTGGTGTGTTTAAAATGCTTTTCTTTGTATTGTAAAACAGATGATCATTTCCCACAGGTTTGATTCCAGTCTCAATCTTCATGTAAATGTTTATAATCATTTAAAAAATTCCCCCATTAATCTTTGTAAAGAGTACGGTCATTCTTTTGATATCACAATTATTGTGATTGGTGTGAATGATTAGGCGCATGTGGAAAATTTGTGATTTAATATAATGTATGGAATTCATCAAAAACTCTAGATTCAGTTATACTTTTACTGAAATTACCTTTTGAAGTTTTGTGGGGCTGCTTTATTGGCTGATCCACTGAAATAATCATGTGTATATATAACCTATCATAGTGGTCATATCTTTCAACATTGAAATAATTATTGAAATGTATCATTCTAATCAATTGAGAGATGCTCTGTTTTGGAAGTTAATCAGACATTAAATATCTAGTTATAGACAAGTAGAGTAGTATAAATCACCACACACTAACACTTGCAGAAATCCTCAGAAACATTTAATACACTTATTTCATTTGGATGTATTCATTTGGCTTGGCCCAAAAAACAAATGTAAAAATATGTTTTATGTATTGTTCTTGAATTATAGCCTAGTTCTGTACTAGCACTAGTCCTGCACTCTGGGGAAATATTGAGTGTGTTGTATATTATTCTTGTTATATTGGCCAGAGAGTTACTACTAGTAAACATACTGATTAAACCCCACCTTCCAGATTTCGGACACAGCATGTTACATTGTGGCCAATATTCTGGATATCAATTATGGACGCAGTTTTTCAGCTGATTAGAAAACTAGTTAATTATAGGATTACTTTTATATAAAGTAAATGGGAATGATAAATGTATTGTTTATTTACAGTATATGTAAAAAAGAAAATATTTAGAAATATTAGTAGCAACATTCAAAGAATTCATTTGCCAAGAATCCACTTTGCATGAGACTAAACTGTTTTCATGGAAAAGTTGTTTGTTTCACAGTGCTGTCAATTAACAAGATGCCCTGCCACTTTTGGTCCTGTAATCAACATGCGGATGCCCAACTTCAGCCCAGGCCATTGCCCATATATTGTATGAGACGCTTAGCTTAGTAAGTGATGACATTGGAGCGTTTGTTCAGTTAACGTCTTACATTGTAGCACATAGGGGGGAAAACTTAACTCCAGAGGAGAGTTTCAAATGGGTTTACATAATGGAGGTTCATAATATTTTATAAAATGAATCACACTAGGAAATTACTGTTATATATAAAAAATGATAGAAGGGTTTCTGAAACAACCAAACATTATGTTAAACACATTATAACAGACTCTATAGCAATGTAAATGCAACATTTTCTATCTGTACTAGAAATGTAAATTTTTTTTTATATTTTAGTGACATTTTAGAAGCAGAGCTTCCCTTGTAGTCTTTGAGCAGTCTCAGAATGGAGACAATAGACAATGAAGGTTTGAAGAATGGAGACATTGCCTGGAAGGATGCTCTGCACCCCATACACAGATATACACATCACAAGAATCTAGGGTACTTATAAGAAGCCAAGCCTCTAAATACCCAGCAAGCCTGTTTGTCCTTGTTGTTCTCCATATTATAATTTCTTCTGTCTTATTGCATAGGATTTAAAACTGGGAAAACTGATACCCTGTCACGTATTCATGAAAGAGAAAATGGTCTTGAAAATCCCCAGTTTCTTACTTCTGAAACAAAGTTTCTTAACTCAATTACCTGGGAACTGCATGAGAAGATCCATAAGCAGAAAACTACCATAAACCCCAGCCCATGTAGATGTTTGTTTTTATTATATTTTGCATTATATCAACAATCCTAGTCATGTCAGTGCAGCCTAGATTGCTCAGTCGGTAGTACATGTGTGCATAGTAACAGGTTTGTCTCCCTGTGACTGTACAGCTGAAAAGAGATATGGATGCTCAATCAGCTCCAATCCTTATCCCACAGAGTATGTCTGTGCAGCCAACCATTGCAAAGCGATGACAGCATAATGACATTGATGGTCATGTTAAACCCTCTGAATTTTCTGTAAAGATGAAACCCTCAGATTCTGTGAAGATGAAAATTTTATTCAACAATTTGATGAATTCATAAAATGTTTTTTTTTATGTGGATACTTTTAGGATGTGAGAAATTACCTGTTGAACCATAATAAACTTTTATAATCATTACTAAACGTTTTTAAACTTGAACTAAATATTAC
>JAOUQV010000030.1:4979348-5000579 GCA_028565295.1 Aspidoras spilotus | reverse complement strand
GCTACTTGGAATCAAACCAGGGACCTTCCGGTCGCAAGGCCGGTTCCTTAACCACAAGCCTACGACTGCCCCATTATACAATAAATTAATTGTAAATGACATACTTAATGAGCCAATCTTTGACCTAGTAGAATGTAAACAGTGGCTTTAAAGATGGTGGTAAAAAGGTGAAAAACAGACAAATCAGGAAAAATGTGATGTTTTTTTTTTATTTAATTTCAATATTTCACTATGCATAGAAGGAAAATGCCGTGTATTCAAATCTTTTCCGGGCACGGTCAGCAGAGAGAGCGCTTCTGCACAAAGAGTTTAAAATAATAGATAACAATTAAGATTATAGACTATAATATCTAGAATACAACAGGGAAGCTGACCCTAAGCACATAAGTTGTTTTACAAAAGAATGGTTAAAGAATTATCAAATCAAAGCTCTGACCTTAATCCAACAAAATTTTTGGGAAAGGACCTAAAGAACAGTTCACAGGAGGAAACCCACCAATATAAGAGTTGAAGCACACAGTTTTAATGTAATGATTGCCAGAAAATGGGGTCAGACCATATACTGAAAGCGGAGTTTAAACATTTGGCCTAATTTGTTTACTTTTAGGATGTGTGACAATTAAAAAAAGAAAGAAAAGTATTCAAAAACCTTCAAGTACCACTGTGTGTGTGCTATATTGTACATGAGATGTTCTTCAGACAATTCACTTTATATATTATGTTAATTCGCTTATCCAGTCAGGTTCAAACATGAAATTAACTGGAGACATCATTCTCAAAATTGTGGCCAAAAGGTAATTAGTCAGCTGTTCTCCTACTTCTAATTTTCATCATAGATACAAAAATAGGGAGGAAAAAAAAAGTAGGAAATCACATTGTAGGGTTTTTAAAGAATCTCAGATAACCCTGAGTAAACGCAATGCAGCACCCAGACAGTATATGCTTTACTACACAAGGAGCTCAAACATTGAGAGATTTCACCTCACCCCTTTCCTGATTGAAAAAGTTCCAGGACTTTGAAGCTTTTCTCTTCATCTTTCCTACCTGTTTAAACTCATCGAGCTGTTTAAGGAGTCGTGATGTACATGGAACTGTCTGCAGGATAGTTATGTCATCCATGTATGCCCTCAATGTGGAGAGTTTCCCCTCCTGCTGGTCCTACTTTGCTCCACTGAAGATGACTTCAAATGCCGCCACAAACAGGATTGGAAAAATGGAGCAGCCCATAGCAATGCCGAATTTTAACTGCTGCCACTCTGTTGCAAAGTCTTTCATTGAGAAGCTCATGTGCAGGTTGCTGAAGTACTTGGTTACGATGGTGATTATGCTAGCTGGAATGTGGGAAAATTCCAATGCAAACTCGATCAGCTTGTGAGGGACAGAGTCGTATTCAATCGCCATGTCGAGCCATGCTTCTAACTAGCTTTGCTTGTTGTGTATGGTCCCAGATGTGTGCTCAATACAAGCCTGGGAGCCTTGAACGTGTGTCAGTATAGCCGTTGTCATTAAGAAACAGCTATTTTCACTTCCTGATGACGGTGGAATTCTGCTCCGTAGGGATAAAAATTACACTCACCACTCCGCTGGAATAGAATGTTCTTCCACACAGCCCTCATGAGTTTCCATAAAATTTGTCACTTTTAGGCAGTTCTTATATTATTAAATTATGGTGGAAAATAAGTATTTGTACAATAACAAAAGTTCAACTTAATACTAAACTTGGCAATGACAAACATTTCCTGCAAGTCTTCATCAGGTTTGCACAAAACTGTAGCTGGTATTTTTGCCCATTCTTCTATGCAGAGCTCCGCTAGGGCAGTGATGTTTTGGGGCTGTATATAAACTTTCTACAATATAAAATTCAACTCCCTCCACAAATTTTCTATGGGGTTTAGGTCTGGAGACTGGCTAGGCCACTACAGGCCCTTGGAATGCTTTTTACGGAGCAACATGTTTAGTGTGTTTTGTATCAGTGTCATGCTGGAAGACCCAGACACATTCCATCTTCAATGCTCTCACTGATGGAGATGTTTTGGCCTAAAATTTTAACGAAACATGGCACCTTTCATTCTTCCTTTAATACGGATCAGTCGTCCTGTCCCCTTTGTAAAAAAACAACCTCAAAACATGATGTTTTCACCCTCATGCTTCACACTAATGTTCTTGGAATGCAATTCTTTCTCCAAACACAAAGAGTTGAGTTTTTACCAAAACGTTCTATTTGGGTTTCATCTGACCACATTATATTCTCACAATCCTCGTCTGGATCATTCATATGCTCTCTGACAAACTTCAGATAGGCCCGGACATGTACTGGCTTAAGCAGGGAGACAGCCTGGCAGTGCAGGGTTTGAGTCCCTCTCAGCATAGTGTGTTACTGATAGTAGCCTTTGTTACAGTGGACCCAGCTCTGTGCAGGTCATTCATTAGGTACCTCTGTGTAGTTGAGATTTTTGCTCACTGATCTCATGATTGTTTTGACCCCACAGTATAAAATCTTGTGCAGGACCCCAGATCAAAGGAGATCATCATGTCTTATATCTCTTCTATTTTCTTACAACTGCTCCCACAGTTGATTTATTCAAACCAACCTGCTTGCCTATTATAGATTAACATTTCCCAGCCTGGTGCAGGTCTACAATTTTCTTTCTGGTGTCCTTCAACAGCTCTTTGGTCTTGGCCATGGTTGAAATTAGAGTCTGACTGTTTGAGGCTGTGGACAGGTGTCTATATTTTCAGATAACAAGGTCAAACTGGTAATACAGGTGGAGGACAGAAGAGATTATTAAAGAAGGTATTACAGGTCTGCAAGAACCAAACATCTTGTTTGTTTGTGGGTCACTAAAGTTGTTTGCCATCATAATTTATAAAATTCTTTGAACATCCTAAAATGTGATTTTCTTTTTTTCATTTTGTCTCTCATATTTTTATTGTCTGTCTCATAAGTGTACCTATGATGAATAATACAGACCTCTCATAATTCTAGGTAGAACATTTTTGCCCCAGTGTATATTATTTATACATAATTGTTTTACTAGTAGTCCATCAACCAGTGACAATGATAAATGCAATATATTTCACTAACCTGTGGAAACAGGGGTGCAATGACTGGCCCTGTAACCTCTTCCTCTCTCTCTAACTGCACCTGAACAACAACTGGACTGCCGCTGTAAAAACAAATAACACAGAAACGACTTAGTCTTATAAAATGGATGATCACTGAACTCATTTTGTTAATATTGTTTTCTACTTTTATAGGTGATTACTATACAATATTATCTACAGGTTTATGAAGGTGGTCATAATCACATAAATGAACAGTATCTCAGTTTACCCACAGCTGGCAAAAGCTGCCCACTGCTGCCCAGTGAACACCTTATCATATTACAATATACACCTTATATACTCTTACATTGTACGCCTTATATCGTTTTACATTATACACCTTATACTTTCTTATAATATAGGCCTGATATGGTCTTATATTATACACCTTATACCTTTTTGCAATATACACTTTAACGTTTTACATTATACGCCTTATTTAAATTTTTATTATCTAAGCCTATAATTATAAACCTTACATTAAAACACCCTATACACAATTTTATATTTACATACTCTTATATGGGTTTGATGGTCAAGTGACTACATATGTCTACAAATATAGCGTGTACTGCAATAATTCCGATTGACTCTGTCCTTATTGCTACCGATGCCCTTTCTCTACTTTCTGTACTGCTGTTGGTTTTTTAATTGTAAAGCAACCTTGGGCTTTTGAAAGGGACTACATATTCTTAATTTTTGTTTACAATAGCATTACCATTTGAACAAACATCTATTCATATTCATGTACCTCTTGATGTCATCTTTGTCAGTCACTTCATACGTGAGCTCAATGTTGGGGTAGCGGTTACAAAAACGTGCCACATCAGCCATTTGAATATCCGACAGCTGTAGAAGATTAATGCGCTCATCATCCTCCATCTCCATGATGTCGAAAATACTATCCACACCCTACAAGCAGAAAATAGACGCAAATAAAATCAAATTAGCATGTTTGAGTAAATCCGAACATAAAGTAAATCTATGTACCTACCTTTTCTGTACAGCGTTTTATATGATCCGTTGTAAAGTGTGGCAGTTGTTTTAAATAAGAGTCTTTAGACCACATGGCCTGTGTCACCATCTGAGCTAGCTCCATAGCAGCCAATGCAGGACTTAGCCAGCCATTGCTGGAGAGCACATCAACACACGCCTGGATGAGACGTACTGCCTGTATACAAGCATAACCAAAAGAGAACAATTTATATTAAGGAATCCCAAGACATTAGCATTTATTACTGATAACATGATTACTCTGCATTCAGTTTTCTATGGTTAACCTTCAGATACATAGGCTATTCAAAACAATAATTGCTCTCTATAAAAGATTTACAAATTGTACGTTTCCCATTTACAGTGCTCAGCAGTGATATTAATCAGTATCTCCAGTTAAAAAAAAATCCAGAATTTTGACAAAATACCTTTTATAGAAGATTTGTTTGACCCATTACCACTGAAGTAATATTTATAATGTAACTTGGATTACAAAATATTTAGTTTAGCTCTCAAAAAAAAAAAAAAACAATAAAATGTACTATATATATTTGTTGCTGTCTCAGGTTTTAAGGGTGCATTTTCTAGACAGCATGTTTCAGCTCTATCCAAAGAAGCTTATCCTGTTGCCAGACCCATTATCTGCGACTGAGACTAAGCTTTCTGACACGGGGCAACACATTTCTCTATAATTCCTTGATAGTCTTGAGATTTCATTGTACCCTGCACAGATTCAAGACACCCTGTGCCAGACGCAGCAAAGCAGCCCAAAACAAAACATAGGCTCCTCTATGTTTCACAATAGGGACAGTGATCTTTTCTTGATATGCTTCATTTTTGTCTCATCTGTCCATAGGACAATCTCGCAGAAGCTTTGAGGCTTGTCAACATGTAGTTTGGCAAATTCCAGTCTGCCTTTTTTATGTTTTGTTTTCAACAATGGTGTCCACCTTGGTCGTCTTCCATTAAGTCTGCTTTGGCTCAAACAGTGACAGATGGCACAATCTGACACTTATGTTCCTTGTTCACCTTTCACTTCTTGAAGGTGCTTTTTGTTACCATTAATATCAGTCACTCTGACCTGTCAAATTTTCCTCCTGCGTCTACATTCAGGGAGGCTGGCTAGAGTCCCATGGATCTTAAATTTCTAATTAATATATGCAGCTGTAACCACAGGAGAATTAAGCTGCCTGGAGATGGTCTTATAACCTTTACCTTAAACATGCTTGTCTATAATTTTCTTTGTATTGAACCGAGACAACACTTTTCTTCTTCTGGTCCACGTAGAGCATGGTACACACTTTTTTTATAATTCTGTTGAAGCATGGCTGAAAAGCAATATCTGAATTTAATTTGTTCATTTTCAAAAAATGAAATGTCAATGAATGTTTATCCATACCGGATCAATGACCCGGGGTAACAATGACCGCCACCAGTACTGACAGGGTACTGGCGGAAATTGGGCTACTATTTGTCGAAGACGACGAGGAGGGAAGCGAGTGAGTAGACGGAGAGAGAACAGGAGAGTCAAGAGGGTAGGACTGAAGTTAGCAACCCTGAATATAGGGACGATGACTGGGAAAGTTAGAGAACTGGTTGACATGATTGAGAGAAGAAAGGTTGATGTGTGTGTGTGTGTGTGTGCGCAGGAGACAGTGGAAGGGAAGTAAGGCTTGAAACACTGGTGCAGGTTTTAAACTGAGGGTTCTGGTGCTTCTACATACAGACTCTGAATGGGCGAGGTACGGTACGCTCCAAGGGCAGTCCTGATGCCCAAGTGGTGTATTGTATTCAGGCCTTTTAGGTAGGATCTTCTAGCTGATCCATATAAGAAGCTTCCATAATCCAGTTTGGTTCTGATGAGTGTTCTATATATATATATGCAAAAAATTTGGTAAATTCTGCTTCCCATTTAGAACTAGCCAATACTTATAGTATTTTAAAATTAAGGCATTTTTCTTTTAGTGCTTTGATGTGAGGAATGAATGCGAGTCTTTTATCCAGTATTAAGCCCAAATATTTGACAGTTTCTGTTGTTTTTATGGGTTCTCTATCCAGCAACAGCTTCGGTTCAGGGTGTAAAATTCGATTCTAGCAGAAGTGAATGCATGTAGTTTTGCTTTTGGAGACTTCAAACCCATTTGTGGTTAGCCAATTGTATATTTTGTTGATGCAAGGTTGGAGTGTTTGATCTATTATTTTAATGTCCTGGTTTCTGAAGCCTATACATAGGTAATCTACATATAGGCTGGAGATGATGTTAGATGGTATTTCCTTTTTGATTCTGCTGACTTTGAGGTTGAACAGGGTTACTGATAAAATGCATCCCTGTCGAACACACGTGTCTTGGATATGGTCTTTAGAAAGTGCATTGTTGACCCGGACTCTGAATGTTCTGTCTCTCAGAAAGTTATGAAGATCTACCTTTGAGGGTGTTATTTTTTTTAATATACTTGACAAGGCCTCTGTTGACCATCCTCTCTAGTGTCTTACAGATGCAGCTTGTTAGGGCAATTGGTCTATAGTTTTCTGGGTCTTGATGGTTTTTCCCAGGTCTGGGAATGGGAATTACTTGGCTTTCTTCCATTCTGCCAGTATGTTTCCTGATTTCCATTGTTATATATTTTAAGGAGTACTGTTAATGTTGATGGGGGGAGCTTTTTCAGCATTTCGTAGTCTATGTTGTCGGGGCCTGTTGATGTGTTTTGGGATTTCTGGAGGGATTGACGTAGCTCATCCATTGTGAAAATCTGGTTGTAAGGTTCTTTGTTATCCGTTGTGAAATCTATTTCATTTTTTTCTCTTTGTATCTGGAAACTTTGAAATTCTTGGTTGTAATTTTTGTAGGAAGAAATTTTCTAAGGTTTTTGCTAGTAGTTCAGCAATTTCACACTCCTTTTCAGCTGTTCCTTCTTTACTTTTTAAGCACTGGATTCTTGGCCCCGTTCTCCATTTTCAGAATAAGGTTCCATATTTTGCTTGTTGGTGTGTTTGTAGTAATGTTTATAAAGAAGTTCCAGCTCTGTCTTTTTGCTATGTTTATCTTAAGCTATTTAAGTTTTCTGTTATTGGGTGTTTGTTAAAATTTCTCTCTTTGTTTGTCTACATTCTTCATTGAACCAGGGGTTTCTTTTCTTCTTGGGATGTCTTGGGTATGATTTCCTCTATACTTTATATACTCAGTTAAGGTTTCCATGAACCATTTTATGTGGTCTTTTATTTCTTGTTGGTATTATCTTCAATTTCTGTTCGCAGAGGTATTGGAATGCTGGCCAGTCGGCCCCGTTTAGTCTCCATCTTTGTGGAGCGGCTATTGTATGGGGTCTGTCTGGGCTTACAAGGATAGGAAAATGGTCACTACTGCATAGGTCATCCCATATTTTCCATGTGAAATTAATATATATTTCCGGTCTGCATATCGTTAGATCTATAGTTGTGTAGGTCCCGTGCCCTGGGTGTAGATATGTATGTACAGGGGTGCTCATTAAGCAGAGGTTGTTTGCATTCATAAATTCTTCCACTATTTTTCCTTTGTTGTTAGTATTCTGGCTGCCCCATATAGTGTTGTGGCTGTTGAAATCTCCTAATATGATGTATGATGCTGGTAGTTCAATTAGGTTGTTTTGATCGGGTAGTTTCTGAATAGTGGTTAGAGGGACGTAAATAGAACATATGGTGATATTCTTGCGTATAACATTTGATGTTCTGATTGAAGTTGCTTGTAAGTAGGTGTTATGGGGAAGGTTACTCTTTATAAATATATTGCTGTCCCTCCACTTGTTCTTCCCACATTTGGTCCTGGTTTTTGATACATAGTGAAGTCTTTTAAGAGTATGGTATTGTTTCGTAGTGTTTAAGTTTCTTGGAGACAGATTACTGCTGGGTTAATGAGTGCAATCGCTGAAGTTCGTTGTAATTGGCCATAAGGCATCGGCAGTTTCATTGTATTATAGTGTTTGTCATTTAGGTTTTGGTGTTTTTAAACAAGGTTTACTTTTGTTTTTTGGGTATATACTGCAGTGTCTAGTATGTCCCTCATCTCTACATCCTTTATTGTCTCAGTTTCTTCAGTGATGTGTTCTAAGGCATCTGGCATTTGGGGGTGATCACTTTTTTGTTTTGTCTTTTTTGTTGACCAGTTCTTCTAGGGTTTTGTTAGTGCTGGGGACTGGCTGTGAGTCTATACTGGAGCTTTGGGCTTTGTTGGTGCTGGGGATCCGTTGAGTGGCTGTACTGGAGCTCTGGGATTTGTTGGTGCCGGAAGGCAGTTGTGAGGTCATGTCGGCGCTTTGCGTGTGCACACTTCTTGATTTTGGGGGGGACTGGTTCTTTCGTAAGGCTGATTATTTGGGGTTTGTCATTGTTGAGCCAGGTGTAGTCAGTTTGACAGCTGCTTGCTGCAGCATAGCTGACCTTTAGAGTATGTTCAATTTTCTGAATTTCTCCATCAGCAAAATTGGACAGTTTTTGTCAGAGGCTGCATGTGGCCCTCCACAGTTCCTGCACTTTGGGGTTGTCACATGGTGCTTCATGTTCCTCTTCCCCACAGTTACAGCAAACTGTGGTACTTCTACATCCAGCTGATCCGTGTCCAAATTTTTGATATTTATAACATTTGGTTGGGTTTGGGATATAGATGTCTACATCTACCCTCAGGTAGCCTATTAGAAGTTTGGTTGGGGGGGTGGTCCTATTAAAGGTTATGATATACGTGTTAGTTTTTATGAATATCTTGCCTTTTGATTGTAATTCTTTTTACAGTGCTTACTTCTTGCGAAGCCAGTTCCTTCGATATCTCTCATTATCCATATCTCCTAAATCTCTGCAGCGGATTATTCCTTTGCTGCTGTTTAAGGTTCGGTGAAGGAAAGTCTTTACGCTAACATTAGCAAAAGTTTTCGGTGTTAAGCAGGTTGTCTGCCTAGACTTTCTTGAGGCATTCAAAAAGTATTTGGCCCGATCGTAGCTTCTTAGCATCTTTAACCATACCTGCTATTCCCATAACACCCTTTTGTATTGCAAAGGGTGATAGTTTTGTTAATATCATGTCAGGTTGGGTAGATTCCATTACCACGAATCTTGGCCATGTGTCTATTGGTCCTTGAGTGTTCATAATCGTCTAGGTGCTTTCATTTTTTGGTGTGTTTGGAATTCATAGTTGTAGATCTTTGTTTCATTATCCATACTACCCACCCACCTCGGAGCCCCAATCGATGATACACAGAGCCGCGGACTTTCACCGGTTGTGTACCGGGGCTATAAGGATCGCATACTCGACACCGATTGACCCTCAGCCATCGCCTTCTAGGGATCTCACAGGGGATACTACATAGGGCATGCCCTGACCAGACGATTTATTGGAGCGGAGCCTCTCCAACCTCCCGTCTGTGCGAAGTCGGGGCCAAAGTGCTGTGTTGGGAAAGTGAAAAACTTGAGATTCAAGACTGTTAGGTAACAGCAGGGGATAGTGTAGCTAGACAACATCGGATGGTGGTTTGCAGGATGACTAAGAGAAAGAATAGGACAAATCTAGAGAAGAGGACAAAATGGTGGAAGTTAAGGAAAGAGGAATGCTGTGAGGCATTCAGAAAGGCTTTGGGTGGGAGCAAAGAGATTCCTGATGACAGGCAGGTAGGTACTTGGTGTGTCATGTGGACAGATTAAAGACAGCAAGGAAAACTGGTGGTGGAACAAGGAAGTGCAAAAGGTTATTCAGAGGAAGAGGTTAGCAAAGAAGAAATGGGACAAGAAGAGGACTGAAGAGAGTAAGCAGGAGTATAAAGAGATGATGCATAGGACGAAGAGGGATGTAGCAAAGGCCAAGCAGAAGACCTATGATAAGTTGTACGAGAGGTTAGACAGTAAGAAAGGACAAAAGGAGTTGTATCGCCTTGCGAGGCAGAAAGATAGAGCAGGAAAGGATGTAAAAATTTGATTAAAGTTATTAAGGATAAAATATGGAAATGTACTGACAGATGAGGCGAGGGTGAGGGAAAGATGGAAGGAGTATTTTTAGGAGCTGATGAATGAAGAGAATGACGGAAAGAAGAGTAGGAGGTATAGAAATACGATAAGAACAACAATTAGCAAGGATAAAGTAAGAAAAGCTTTGAAATGGATGAAGAAGGGAAAAGTAGCCGGACATGATATACCGGTAAAGGTATGGAAATGTATAGGAGAGATGGGAGTGTTGTTTTTGACTAGATTATTTTATGAGATTTTTGAGACTGAAATGATGCCTGAGGAATGGACATGTATGAGAACAGCATGACAGTAGTGAGATGTGCGGCAGGAGTGACTGATAGCTTCAAGGTAAAGGTGGGCCTGCATCAACGATCGGCTCGGAGCCCCTTCTTGTTTGCTCTGGTGATGGACAGACTAACAGATGAGATCAGACAGGAATCACCGAGGACTATGATGTTTGCAGATGACACTTAAAAGTCAATACTTGTAAGACAGAATACAGGTGTGAATAAGAGGAAGGAAGGTAGAACTGTGGCAATGACTAAGAGACAGGAAGCAGAGCTGGAGGTGGCAGAGCTTAAGATGTTGAGGTTCTTGTTAGGAGTGACCAAGATGGACAGAATTAAGAATAAAAATATCAGAGGAACTGTACATGTTGGAAAATTGGGAGACAAAGTTAGAGAGGGCAGAATGAAGTGGTTTAGACATGTACAGAGGGGGGACAGTGGATATATTGGTAGAAAGATGTTAGAGCGGCCAGGCAGGAGGCAGAGTGGAAGACCAAAGAGAAGATATATGGATGTGGTCAATGTAGACATGCAGGTAGTTGGAGTGAAAGCAGAAGAAAGCAGAAGGCCGAAAGAATAAAAAAAAAAAAAAAGTGTATAATATATACTTTGTCCTCCTTTAATGTGACCTATAACCTGTAACCTGTACAATACAATAGGAAAACAAACTGAAACCTTTAAAGCAGAAAAATATAAAATAAACTTACAATAACCTGGTTGCATAAATATGCACACCCTTAAACTAATACTTTGTTGCAGCACCTTTGGCTTTTATTACAGCACTCAGTCTTTTTGGGTAGGAGCCTATCAGTGTGGCACATCTTGATGTGGCAATATTTGCCCACTCATTGCAAAATCGCTCAAAATCCGACAGATTGCGAGGGCATCTCCTGTGCACAGCCCTCTTAAGAGAGCTCTGGCTGGGCCATACCAAAGCCTTAATCTTATTCCAATGAAGCCAGTCCCAAAGCATGATGCTGCCACCACCATGCTTTACTGTAGGTATGGTGTTCTTTTGGTGATGAGCAGTGTTGTTTTGCACCAAATAAACCATTTGGAATTATGTCCAAAAAGTTTAACCTTGGTTTCATCAGACCATAACATATTTTCCCCACGTGTGTTTAGGAGATTACGGAAATAAATAAAAACACACACAATTTCCAAAAGTATTTGCTTAGCATACCAAGACAATTCCAAACAATTTGGTGTGGATGAATTTGAGTAGTCTGCACAGAGTCCTGACCATAACAAAATAAAACATCTTTGAGATGAATTAGAGCAGAGACTGAGAGACAGGCTTTCTCATCCAATATCAAGTGTCTGACCTCACAAATATGCTTCTGGAATACTGGTTAAAAAAATCCCCATAAACCACTCCTAAATCTTGTGAACATCCTTCCCAGAAGAGTTAACGCTGTTCTAGCTGCAAAGGGTGGACTGACGTCATATTGAACCCTATGGATTAGCTCATATGTGAGTCAAGGCAGGTGAGCGAATACTTTTGGAAAAGGAGTTTTTGTAGAAAAAAAAGCCCAAAAGTATGTATGAACAATGACAAATTACCACTTCCAATTTACCCAACATGAAAGCCTTTCGACATTTGGAAATTTTCCAATCGGTGATTGAACCCAGGTCCTTCTTGCTCTGAGGCAACAGCACTATACACTGCGCCACCTTGCCAAAACAAGCATGTGAAATGGAATAAAACTTCCTAGTTTTCCCACTGGTTACATAGATGAAAAGCTCTGCCCTGTCCCTAAATCTGTTTATTATTGGCATGTTTTTAAGAAATCAAAATATACCAAGTTAGCAGATTTACGTTTAGAAAAGGAATTGATTTTGCATCCATATCTAAAGATTAGTTTTGTTCTTGATTGCATTTTATTAATATAAATATTATACCATTGTTACAACTATTACAACAGTTATATAAATGGTAATATGATGATGAAGTATCTATTTTGCTTACCTTACTAAGAATCTCCTCAGTATCAGACTGAAGCTCAGCACTTAGCTGCATACGAGACAAATGGGCTTGTAACAGCAGGTTGGTCTTCACATGGGGGTCATTAAACTTGGGGTTATTTAGTTTGTGAGGCACCTTTTGGGCTATCTATACAAAATAAACAAAAAATGTTATAGTAACAGTGAACTAAACCCCAGAAAGTGTTTGTTTTTCTAATGTGTATGCGGACCTGACGGAGCATGGTGTCTTCATGGTGTCTTATTGGTATGTGCTTGTACTCAGCAGCATTGGAGATGATCTCAATCAGACCACGGATTTTAGTCTTGGCATTCAGAGACATGCTGAACAACTCTACAGTAATATGAAACAATATAAAGAATATTTAGTGAAAAAAGAAATACAAAAAAATGTATCACACAAGAATATTCTAAAGTTAAGAGTTATGTATTGAACAGTGGACAAAATGATATATACATATATATATACACAGATACATACATATACAAACACACAAGAAATAAACAAGGACAGCTTAATAGTCGTCTTACCAATGGTGGTGTAGTTAATGTAGTAATATGCTGCAATCATGCCCAGATTGTGAGGGGCAACATCCAGCTCATCCTCAATGATTATGCACTTGGACTGCTCCAGATCCTGAAGTGTATTCTCCACCAATTCCGAAAGGTGGTCTGATAAATGCCGATGAGACATACCTGCAATATACAGAGCAGACAAAAATAAAACACAAACACAGTATGAAAGATAGAGATAGATGTGCAAAGCATGTGCAAAGATTTGACATACGGATTCTTTCATTTTAGGCACTGATGTACTATGATTGTAGGCCAGGTATGTTTCACAATGTATACACTGCAAAACATTATTATGAAGTGCACACTTTCAGGTTTTTATGTGCACTGGCATCATGTGCCATAGCGAGCAAAATAAATCCTGCCTTTGTTAATATGCGTCAGTTACAACAGTCCGTGTCAATCAACCGAAGCTGCACAGTAGACTAAATAGCAAAAGTTATGGGATACGATAAGATTTAAAGGACGTGGACTTAGATGACAATTATTAACGTGTTGGTGGAGGAAAGTTTAGAGGAACCAATAACAAGGGTAGTCAAGCCAGACGTGGATGTTTATTTATTGAAGCAAAACAAAAACACAAGTAAAACAAGCATCACCAATGCCAGAATGACAAAATAAAGACTCGAGGCACAGAATTTGCCTCAAGAATATTTTGTAATCGTCATATCCATTCTGAGTTCCGTTTCTTGGCCCAAGCCATTTTCTTCCAATTGTTCTTCCTTAGTGGCTTCTTTGCAGCAATTTCACCATAAAGTCCAAATTAACGCAGTCTTTTATGAACAGTTGATTTTGAGATGTTTGTGCTACTTGAAGCATTTAGGTTGGCTCTTATCCGGGGTGCTGTTTCTGAGGCTGGTAACGTTGATGAACTTATCCTGTGCAACAAAGGTAACTATTGGTCTTCCTTTCCTGGGGCAGTCCTGATGGGAGAGTTTCCTCATTGATTAATTCATTCACTGTGCAAGACTCTGTTCCCCATATGTTTTCTATTAGTGTGGCACAGTAGCACAGTGGACAGTGCTGTGGTCTCTCAGCAAGAGGACCCGGGTTTGATCCCCGGATGGGGCAACCTGGGAATTTGTGTGTGGAGTTTGCATGTTCTCCCTGTTTGCATGGGTCTTCTCAGGGCGCTCCGGTTTCCTCTCACAGTACAAAGACATGCATGCTAGGTAAATTGGAAATGTTAAATTGTCATCAACTCGTGTATTGATATGTGACTTTGCGTATGATATGAGACTTGTGTATGAGTATGACCCTGAGGATGACGTTAAACAATAAATGTGTTTTCTGTTAAGATGTTTATTTATTAAAAGAAGTTCTTAAAAAATGCATACACAATGATTATGATATTTACATGTAGTTATTTTCAGCCCAAAATCATACAATAAACGTGTGAAGTATACATTTCCATAACAAACCAAAATCTCTAGAAGAACGGTCTCAGATTCTCCAAGACGCTTTGGAGAACTTAAAGCACAAATTGTAGCTTTGACCACCGTTCTGTTCATCTGTGATTTACAACATGTCTTTTATATTTGTCTTTCTCTGTATAGTAATTACATTATAAGATTTACTGAGTGACTTGGAGAATCTAAGAATTTTTTTTTGCTGTAAAATCCAGAAGACAATTATTTTCTCTGTTCTAATGTGCTCTGTTACAAAAGTTCATTTTCTGAGGCTTGAATTACTACAGAATTAAAAGAATTGACACTACTTAATACCAAAGTAAATCAAAGCCAACAATCTTACCTTGTAGATTGTAATAGTTGGGGTTCTGAGTCATTCTGCGGTAAAGGAAGGTCCAGGTTAGATAGTCCACTGCATCCTGCTTGTTCTCCACTGTCTTGGTGACAATTTCAGCATTGAAATGGTCATGAAGACGATGATCCAAATGAGATTCAACTGGCAACGGCTCATAGAGAAACTTTTTAAAAAAGTCCTTTATAAATAGATAGAGAAAGTTTGTAAAGATTGCGAAAAACAGTGTGTAAGATTTTTGAAAACTTCATATATATACCTTTTTAGAGCCCTGGCACATAATAACACAGCAACCCTCTTCATCTTGTAGGGGACGATTGGCCTTCCCCACCATTTGCAGTACATCATAGATTGGGTAATCCACATAACTAAGAAAACAAAAGTAATCAGTAAAATGTATAATTTATACACAATTAAGATTAATGATTCAAAAGTTTTCTGAATGTACTGATAAATACACACGCATGAATTTTTCCATTGTAATACTGGGTGTCCATGACGATGACCAAGTGTGCAGAGATGTTAGTTCCCCAGCAAAGAGAACGAGAAGCCACAACCACTTGAATGGCACCTTTAATACAATCAAAGAATCAAAGTTTTATAGACCAGGCATTTCTCTATCTCTAAAATATTAGATTTTACAGTTTAGACAGGTGAAACTCTAAGCTCATTGGTAAAATTGACACTATCAATGCATCAGACTAGCTGCTGAACGAACCTCTGGTAACACAAATAACAGAACACTGATGATATGTTTTAAAGCTTCATTATACAATTTGTATTCAATATGAGGAAGTTAATGTATGTTTCTGCACATTACAAACACTATAAAATCTGGTTCAAATGGAAAATATGACTGAAAATATTTAAGGTTAGGCAATTATAAAGTTTTTTAATTATCAAGTTTAAGTGGTACAGAGTGATGTCACCAAGATAAAATGAGTATAAAAAGAGCGTTCACCAATTATTTCTTGTGTCACCACGTTGTTTCAAACTTCATGAAAGAATTGTCTTAAAATTTCAGCACAAATGGCTATTCATGAAAGAATCAATGCTTATATCAATCACAAGGTTATAATCCTTCACAACCTTACATTCCTATTACACAAATCAGGGGAAATTTGGTGTCTCCAATTCATAAATTATTCGTGTTTTTCGGCTGTGGGAGGAAACCGCAGCACCAGGACAAACATGCACATATGGTAAAAATGGGCAACAAATTCCACTTAAAAAAATTTGTACTGGCATGCATGTCTTTGTGGGGGGAAAACGGAGCACCTAGATGAAACCCACACACACGGGCAGAAAATGCAAACTCCACACAGATAAATAACAGCAATAGTAGATGCACCGATTATTATTAATTAAAATATAAAACCACCTTTGATTGTCCTAGGTATTTATACATTTGTTATTATTCAGAAAATATAATTATGCACAAAATCCCCATAAAACCAGCAATTACAGAGCACAAGCTATTTCTAGTGCTAGTCCTTGACCGTTCCTAAATACTGTATCGTGGCCCAGTACTGGTGGCAAACAAGGTATTGGTGGAATTGGGCGACTGTTTCCTGAAGACGAGGAGGGAAGCGTGTGAGGAGACAGAGAGAGAATAGGAGAGTTAAGTTTGTAGGGCTGAGGGTAGCAACACTGAATGTAGGAACGATTACAGGGAATGGTAGAAAACCAGCTGACATGATGGGGAGAAGAAAAGTAGATATTTTGTGTGTGCAGAAGACAAAGTAAAAGGGGAACAAGTCTTAAAGCATTGGTGCAGAGTTTAAACATCATGATGTAGATAGAAAGAGAAATGGAGTCGGGTTGGTCCCGAAGAAAGACTACGCAGAGCGTTGTTGAGGTGAAAAGAGTTTCAGATAGGGTAAGTTTGAAGATATAAATTTAAGGTGTCATGGTGAATGTTGTGGTTATGCACCACAAGTTGGCTACAAGTTGGAGGAGAGTTATAAAGAGATTTTAGAGAGAGCTAAATGAAGTAGTAGAGAGCATTCCCAGAGAGGAAAGAGTGGTGATTGGTGCAGATTTCAATGGGCATGTTGAAACAAAGGAGATTAGGTGGTGATGGGCAAGTTTGGTGTTAAGGATAGGAGCCTAAAATGACAGATGGTGGTGGATTTTGCAAAGAAAGGAAATAAAGTTTAAAATATAAAAGCACAAAATCAATACTGTAAATCTTAATCAAAGTAATCCAAGTCAACTAGATGTCAATATATTAACCTTAGACTAGAGATTATCACTTTAATCCACTCCAAGACATCGAGTTAATTTCATTAGTTTCATCATCAAAATCTACAACATCTAAATTAGATCCCATAACCACGTTACTCAAAAATGTATTAGCGGAAATGATCCAGCCTCTCATTAAAATTATTAATTCCTCACTCAGTACTGGATATGTTCGTAGTTCATTTAAAATAGCAGTTATCAAACCTTTGATTAAAAAACCTAATCTTGACCCCTTCCAGCTGTCAAATTATAGACCAATATCTAATCTCCCCTTCCTCTCCAAGATCCTAGAAAAGGTTGTAGCGCAGCAGTTATGTTCATACCTGAATAAAAATAATATCTTTGAAAATTGTCAGTCAGGATTTAGGCCCCATCATAGCACAGAGACAGCGCTGGTTAAAGTTGTAAATGATTTGCTACTGGCCTATGATCAGGGTTTTTCTGTGCAGCTTTTGACACTATTGATCACACTATTCTTCATTGGCTATAAAATGTTGGAATTAAAGAAACAGCTCTGTCATAGTTCAGGTCTTATTTGACTGACTGTTATCAATTTGTAGATGTAAAAGACCACTATGTGCAGACATAGTGGCAAAATGTATCACTTTCACTATTCTATGAGCAGAAGGGTAAGGTTTGGTGTCCCAAAAGGTTCTGTCTTAGGCCCTTTACTATTTTCTATATACAGTCCTGTTCACCATTATTGGCACCTCTTAATTTTGTGCATAACCTGTACAATATCTTCAGAAATAAATGGAAAAATGTACCAAATTTATATTATCAGGATTTTTTAATTGGAGCACCAAAGTAATAACGAAGAACATTGTTTACATTGCTTACGTCATTTTAAAGAAGAAACAGAAAAAAACAGCATGTGCATTAATAAAGGCACATGTTGCACACCCCTTGGCAATGATGACAGCCTCCAAATGTTTCTTGTAGCCGTCTATAAGCTTCTTACACTTCTCTGCTGGTATTTTCTCCCACTCTTCCTTTGCAGTTTGTACGAGCTCTTGAATGATTGCAGGGTTCTTTTTCCCCCAATGGCAGATTTCAGCTCACCCCACAGATTTTCAATGGGATTGAGATCAGGACTCATTGATGGACATTATAAAACAGTCCATTTCTTCCTTTTCAACCATTTCTGTGTGCTTTTGGATGTGTGCTTTGGGTCTTTGTCTTTCTGGAGGACCCATGATCTTCGACTCAAACCAAGTTTTCTTACATTGGGTAGGACATCTTTTCTAAAATCTCTTGGTAATTCTCCGATTTCATGATTCCTGTGATACGGACAAGGCCCCCAGTACCAGACACAGAAAAACAGCCCCACAGCATCATGGATCCTCCACTATGCTTAACTGTAGGTAGGGTGGTTTTTAACTTATACGCTTCATCGCGCCGTCTGTAAACAAACTGTTGGTGTGCATTACCAAAAAGCTCTATTTTTGTTTCATCGGTCCACAGAACATTTTCCCAGAGTGATTGTGGTTTGTCCAGGTACTCTTTGGCAAAGCTGAGTCGTTCCTTTTTTTGTCTTTTCTTCAGCAATGGTGTCTTTCTTGGCCTTTGCTCATAAAGCTCTGCTTGGTTTAGTGTTCGCCATATGTTACTTGTTGAAACCATGACTCCGGACTGTTCCAGGTTAGCATTCAGGTCTTTGGATGTTTGACATGGTGTTTTTTTTCACCATTCACACCAAACTTTGAAGATCTCTCATCAATTTTCCTCTTTCCTCCACATCCAGGTAGATTCTTGACGGTTCTATGCTTGGCAAACTTCTTAACACTGCGCACTGTTAAAACAGGGATACCAAGGTTTTTGGAAATGGCCATAACCTTTTGGAGATCTTGTGTTTGAGGACATCGGAAGTGCTATTACTAGCAGACAGCTCCTTTGTCTTCACCATTGTGACAAAGGAACAGGGAATAACAAGTGACTTTTTAAAACAGTGAAGTCATCATTCATTGGGTAATTAATGTCACATGGGAACTGACAATTTATCACAGGTGATTCTCATTTGTGATTTAGCACAGGTGAGTCAAAATGTGTTTTCATACTGATTTACTGTAAAGGGTGCCAATCCCAGTGCCACAGCAAGCTTTAGGTTTTTGAATTTTTTCTCTCCCGTTGTTTTTAGTTTTAAATGTTGTTCATCATTTGATCTTTTGTATCAAACAAGTTCTCTATAAAAAAAACCTGTTATATAAAGAGATATACATGTACTTAAACATATTATATGCACTTAAACTTCATGGGTGCCAATAATGTTGAGCAGGACTGTATATTCTACCTCTGGGTAATATAATTCACAAGCATAATATCCAACTTCCACTGTTATGCTGATGATACGCAGTTATACGCGTCAGCCAATCCTGATGACTGACACCAATTTACTCGAGTTGAGGAATGTGTGAAGGACAGACAGTAGATGTTAAACATTTTCTTTTACTTAAATCTGAAGTACTGGTGTTAGGACCACAGGCAGCTAGAAGTAAAGCTTCTGCTATTTTATTGTCTCTGGATGGTTTTTCAATTACACAATGTACAGCTGTAAAAGAAATATACTGGCACTGAATGATGCAGAAAAACTTGTCCATGCATGTGTCACCTCTAGGTTGGAATATTGTAATGCCCTATTGTCTGGTTGTTGCAGTAGGTGCATAAACAAACTAGTTAGTCCAGAATGCAGTGGACAGAATCCTTACTAAAACCCAGAAATATGAGCACATCACCCCTGTCTTATCCACACTGCACTGGCTACCAGTCAATTTCATATTAAGATACTTTTGCTCACTTACAACGCAGTTAAGAGTCTTGTGCCACAGTATCTTAGTGAAGTTCTAGTTTCTTATGATCCATAACGCCCACTTCGATCAAAAGGTGCAGGCTATTTGCTAATACCTCATATTATGAGGACTACAGCTGGGGCAGATCATTCTCTTATCAAACCCCACATTTATGGAATAGTCTTTCAGATAGTGTTCGGGACTCAGACACAATCTCAGTCTGAGTCTAGACTGAAAATTTAGTCAAGCATATCCTTCATAGTCCTCTATAGTTCAGGGCTCAGAGCTAGACTGTTCATGGTCAATGAGTGTTTTAGAAAACTGGGATGTATGGATGCTGTCGTCTGGCCACTCACACGAGATCACTCAGGTTTGTTGACGGTGGAGTGGCTGGCTGCTCTATGTCCCAGGGCTCCCTTATGTCTATTACCTTCTGGTCCTACCCTGTAGTTATGCCATAGCGCTAGTCTGCCGGAGTTTCTGCTTGCTCTCTGCACAACTTGTTTGAATTGTCCATTAGATAGTTGATCGTGTCTAACTTTCTTTATTCCCTTTCTCTCTTCTCTTCGCCACTCTTTCAAATGAGCTACACCAAATCCGGCGGAGGAACCAAGAGATGTCGGCAACCCTGTGCCCGCTGAATTCCCCTCGATTATGCACGTTATATATTATTGTTAGTTGTCTATTATTGTATTAGATGTATACAGATTGCATCACATCACCCAAATGAGGATGGGTTCCCTTATGAGTCTAGTTCCTCTCAAGGTTTCTTCCTTACTTACTCAGGGAGTTTTTCCGTGCCACCGTTACTCATCTGGGATAAAACGTTTTCTGTAAAGCTGCTTTGGGACAATGTCCATTGTTAAAAGCACTATATAAATAAATTTAATTGAATATAAAGAGATGCAGTGTAGGACAAAGATACGAGGCAACAAAGAGGAAGCCGAAGGCCTATTAAGAGTGGTACAAGAGGTTATACATTAAGTAAGGAGAGAATGAGTTGTATTGGCCTGCAAGACAGAGAAATAGAGTGGGAAACGATGTGAAATTTGTCATGAAGATCAAAGATAGAAATAAAAATTAACTAACAGGTGAGGGAGAGGTTAGTCACACAATGAACATTTGGGTTAGAGTTGTGGAAGCTAGGCTTAAACAAGCAGTGACTGACTGTGAGCAGCATTATGATTTCATGCCAAGAACATCACAGAGACGATTTTTGCTTTGAAAATGCTAATGGAGAAGGTATAGAGGGGTCAGAAAGAGCTACAATGTGTCTTTATTGGATATTAAGAAAGCTAATGATAGGGTGCTGAACAACTGTGGTGTTGCATGCGGAAGTCTGAAATTGCTAAAAAGTAATGGTGCAGGACATATATGAGAACAACATGACAGTGGTGACATGTGCTGTAGGAGTGACAGCCAAGATATTAAAGCTACAATGTAGAGGTGGGCCTGCAACAAGGATCGGCTTTGAGCCCCTTATTGTTTGCTCTGGTGATGGACAGACTAACAGATGAGGTCAGACAGGAATCACC
>JAOUQV010000030.1:4965876-4979248 GCA_028565295.1 Aspidoras spilotus | reverse complement strand
CTCTGGTGATGGACAGACTAACAGATGAGGTCAGACAGGAATCACCATGGACTATGATGTTTGCAGATGACATCGTAATATGTAGTGAGAGCAGGGAACAGCTAGAAGAGAAATTGGAGAGGTGGAGGTATGCTCTGGAAAGAGGAGAATGAAAGTCAACTGTCATAAGACAGAATACGTGTGTGTGAATGAGAGGGAGGCATTTAGAACAGTCAGGCTACAGGGAGAAATGGTCACAAAGGTGCAGGAATTCAGACACTTGGGATCAACTGTCCAAGAAAATGGCATATATGCACTGGGTATACCCTGTGCAGAACCAAAATTTGGGTGGGGTGAATCAGTACATGCAAAACATGACATTTGCTTCCTATTGAACATGAACACAATAATACATAATTATACCAGAGGTAAATAGATGTTCAACAGTCCTGCGTTCTGCAATGGACAGCCCTTCATGCAGGTAACCCACACCATTAGAGAGTGTTTCTTTCAATGCTCCATCAGACAGCTTTTCTATGAATGGAGCCAGGTCCTTCTCTGAGCAGTGTAGGAACCTACAGAGCAGGAGGTAAAGAGTAGCTCAAAAGTACCAATCTATCAATGAAAACTGGTCAGAGCATCAAAGCAAAGTCAATATGAGGAAATCAACAATGAGAGACACCGCACCTTTGTGGAACTACATCTGCAGCACAGAAAGTTAATATGTCAATGGCGGTGAGGCGAGTCTGTCTCCGAGAAGGCACAAACACCAGCGATGGTTTGGATGGAGAGTGTTTCATGATGGCATGATACACAGGTTTCACCATGGACAATAGCCGGGTCTGTGTGTGACTTACGTTGAAACCCTGAGGGATTAAGAGGGATGCAGATATAAATGAGCATTATTTTACAAGTTATTTAAATATATTTTACGTTTTTTAAATTTTAAACAAATTTTACATTTGATATCCATATAATTATCTGTAGTATGTTGAATGTTTATGTATGTGAAAAATAAAATTTTAACTTCAGTGAGTGCTTTTGAAATTCATCTCTTTATAACACATAGTAATATCACTCTATAGACATACTCTGTAAAAGCAGCAGTGCCATTAATGCAAATATAACAACTATTAATACTTTAATATTTCAGATTAATCTGGCCTTTCAGAGTTTAGATTATTGTTGTGCAAAGAATTTTACTGCAAAAAGAGTTGATCACTGATTGGATGGCTACCCAGTATTATCCCGCCTCTCCATATACACTAAAGTAGTAGGATCGCCTCCTAATATGTCTCACCCTACCTTTAACAAAGCTATATCGCTTCTGATTAGATGTCATCCCTCCCAAACATTTCATCCAGTTTTTATTCGTTTCTATTCATTTGGTCATAGTTTTTAATCCTTAAGTTATTTTTATTTAGTCTAATTTTTCCACCCGTTAGATTAACTACAGAACATAAGACGCAGGGACTCGCCACAACTCGGCGAACAAATGACATGCAAGTCAATCCATGGCCGCTGCACCTGCCCATAGTTCACCGCGCTATTTCAGTGCTCATCTTTTGGATCAACCGCATGTCGTCCACTGTGTAAGCAATTTGGCTGGATGTTCATTACTGGTTCCTTTATTCTTGGTATATATCGATACCATCGTATGAGAACAACCCTCAAGTTTAGCTATTAGCAAAACACTGGCACCTCACCTCAATGATCCAACTATCAGCTGGCGGTTAAAATTGTTCAAGTGACTGCCTATCCTTAGCTTTTGAAGAATCTATTAACTGGGAAATTGGGTGATCATATGCCACCTGCCATGTGTTTCAAATCCAGTGATCATTCAGTTTCGAATTTATTACCAAAATTTAAAAAAATTTAAGCTGGCAAATGAACAAAAATCTATGTGTTTGATCCTGAGATTTGTACCTGAATGTGAAGCTCCAGAGGCACAGGTCTGACATTTGGGTGAAAATTGAATGTTGCTGTGGTGCTGCAACCCAACCAGTGGGCCACGTCTTTAGCATTGGATAGAGATGAGCTAAGTGCCACAATACGGATGGGGCGCTCAATCTGAGAAGAGATGTACCTCATTCTTGAGCAGATTACTTCCAAGACAGGCTACACGCAGAGACAAAAGACACGCACAGACAGAGACAGACACACACAGTTACAGAGATGGAGAAAGAAATAATTTTATTTGCATTATTTACGTTCACAAGATAACAGGCAGTTAAAAGCATATACAGTTTATGTTTAAATAGCAGAACTTACCCCGTTCTCTCCACCAATGAGATGGGTCTCATCCACAATGAAAAGACTGACGTTTTGTACATTCTTCCTTTGTTTCCATCGGCGGGAGAGAATATCCCATTTTTCTGGAGTGCTGATGATTATGTCTCCTTTTCCCAGTAGCTTAAGATCAGTGCTGGTCTCTCCAGTAAGTATCACTACTTTTTTATTCAGAAGACCTTGAAACTTCTGGAGCCAATCCACAAAGACCTGTAAATAGAAGAAATTCCATACTCTGCTTTTCACAATTAATAGGTATTATAAAACACTGAACACATACAATCAGACTAGTTATTGTAGCAAAAATAAAGGTTGCGTTCAAAGACCATTTTTAAAACAATAAATATCAAATTAAATATAGACAACTCTTATTATGAATGTTGTGCTTATTAGTGATAACATGGAACACTGTATGCCTCAGTGTTACTTACAAAGCATGGAGGATTGAACTAAGCAACTAAGAGCTAGATCCGCTCCTCCCCTAACCTGGCACTTATAATAACCACTATTAGTGGCTTCTACAAGGATGAGGTAAAAATGATCCACACTGGACACAGAATATTTTTAAATCAATTTCAGAAAACTGACAATACAATATGTATCGCTATACAGAAGTTACAATTCCATATATTGGGATATAGCCATGTGGGTCATATTTATTTATGAAAAGTTAATTTGATCTATTTGCCACTATGCTTGCACAGAGTGGAACTGGTCTTCCCCATTTAACCCATCTATGCAGTGAAGCCTGCCCGGCACTGTGAAGTCTCCACAGTGCCCAAAGAGTAAAGGCAGCTTTAAGATTTGAGAGATTTTGCTGTATGCATGATTTAATTTCAAACCACATATTTAAATTTTCACATTGTATGCAGAGAAAACATCTCAACTCTATAAACTTTCAATGCCTAGCACTGACTCGGCCGCGTAATGAACCAACTACACACAAAATGAATGCAAAATTGCTTCTTGGACTAAAATAGATGGAAAATAAATACTTATGCTGTAGCATTTTATATCGCAAAAGAGAAGTTTCAGCAGCACTAACGTCCTCCATGTTTTACACGAAAGCTCTTGCAAGGCTCTGTGGCCCGTATGTCATCTAGCGAGTTAGAAGTCTAATGCAAAACCTGCTATTGAAACTATTTGCTAATTTTAATGGATAGTCTTGAAGTCTCTTAAATCTATGCACACGTTATGAAGCTTGCAGTGCTTTTTTCCACATTAAATAACTAATCCGTGAACAGAATCACTTATTAAGGATCGTTACGAGTGGTCGTGTTTGTTACCAGTTAGATAATATTGTTTGCGCTTTGGCTTGCATGACCTGGTGTTTTTCTTTTTTGGGTGCAGAGCAAAAAAAACCTTAGTTAATTAACAGGGCTGGGCAACTGGTCAGCAACATTGCTTGATTTTGCCAAAATGTATACCTTCTAGGTTATGATTTAACCTGGTATATCAACTTAAATGGTGTCAAGTTTATGAAGTGCACATACTTGTTCAGCCAGAGACTCCATGGGTGTGATGTAAACACAACGGCCTTCTGAGTTGTGCAGGAGCATCCTGAGAATTGCAAACTCTGCACAGATGGTCTTTCCACTCCCAGTAGGGGCTCCAACAAACACATTGTCATCACTGTTGTACAGAGCATTAAACACTACAACAAAAAAGCAAAGAACCCCATGTACAATTATTGTCTAGTATAAAACTGCTCATTTATACTGTTGATGATCACGCTTATATTCAGTTTGCTAGCTGGCCTTATGGTCCTATATGTTCTTGTTGAAAATACCATTATAGATTTAATCAGCTGTAATAATAAACCTTTCATAAATAGGGATTTGGGTTCATTCTGTCCTAAGAGCATTAGTTAGGACTAGAGGGTGACGAGAGTATTTTCATTCCTGTCCATCTCACTCAAAATAAACTTGTCCCATCCAATCCTGGGTCGAAAAAAAAAATAATATCCCGTCCAGTCCTACTTCTGGTAAAATGACTCGCACGCCTATCCTGCTCCCATTAAAAATGACTCCTGCACCTTAAGTTTTTCTTATTAATTTTAAATTAGTTTTTAAGCAATACAAATAATTACATGTAATCTTCTCCCCATTCTTTTTAAAATTACATTGTGTTCTACAGTTTTATTTTGAAATATATGGCAACATGAACAGCTTATCTGTGGTAATATTTGGAGACATTTTATGCCTTAATAAAAGTAGTTTTTCCTATGGAGGACCAGCTGCTAATCCCCTGTGAAATAAAACATATAAAGTTCATTTTACTCAGTTATTGAACATTTTTTTTCTTTGAAACATTAGGCATTCATTTGCTCTTACCAATACTTTGTCCAAATACATCTACATGATTTTATTTAGTGAGGTACAGTTGTGTGGAGGAAAATGACCTTGTTGACATCAGTGAGAGGTCAGAGGAGAATGGACAGAATGGTTTGAATTGTTTTTTTTTTTTTTATTACTTTATTGCTCCTTGGAGGGAATTTGTTCTTTGCATTTAACCCATCCAGGTCTGAACATCTGGATCAAAATGAAGGTGAATGGGAAGCAGTTGGGGGGTTGGGTGCCTTGCTCATTTCAGCCATGACTTGCCTAGAGTTGGGATTGGACCGGCGATCTATTGGTCCCCAACCCTCTACCCTATCCATTTAGCCATGGCTAACATGATGATGGAAAGATAACAGAAACACATAACCAGTACGAAAAAAACTTTTGATGAACAAGCTACAACAGCAAAAGACCACAATGGATACTCCAATCACAGACAAGAATCTGAGACTATAACAAGCAAGAACTCACACAGTTGTATTGTGAAGTTTGGAATAATTGCTCACCAGAATCCTTTGCTGTATTCATGATAACATTTGCAATCTATCAGCAATGTATTATGAGTTACATGTTATTAAAAACGGTAATAAAAGCCCTTTATTATTGCGTACAATTAACGGTAACCATTTGAAAGGTAAATGTAAAAACTGTTGTGAGCAGCAAAATACAAAAATATACTCTCAATGCGTGACAAACTGAAAGAAATGTGAATAACAGATTGATGAATTACTGTATATGAAAACATGTCCATGTACAATTTAAAAAAATGAGTTAATACCTTGGGTCTGAATAGGGTTAAAGAAAGGAAACATGTTCTGGTAAAGGGACTCAAAGGCAGCGTTTCTCAGGGCTGACACAGGAAGAGGTTGGAGGTCCAGCAGCTCAGTTGGAGGTGGATATTTCTCTGGCAAGATTAGGTGGCGGAATGACACAGGCAGCTGGGTCTCACATGCTAGACAGAAACAGTGTAACTCAACATGCCTTCAGGATAAAAAGTGCTCATGATAAAAAATGTTACTTAAACTTACACAGCCATCTGTCTGAGACGACTCTGATGAAGTATTGTGGAGGAAGTGGCTCAAACACAGGAACAAAAAATGTGACCAGGTGCTCATCCTGAGCATATTTAGCCTTAAGCAAGAAATATTCATGGTGAAGTATCACCTCACTGTCAACATCTTCCACCAAGATCCAAAATGCCTCTGATAAACCATGCACCTGTGAAAGTGTTAGACAGTTAACTAGGGATGAAAATCAAAACCAATACGCAGGTTTAAACAGTTGGTCAAAAATGGTCAACTGCATGCTATACATATCCACCAAGACCCATCCATGTCACACTAATAGCAATAGCCTTTGAGACATTTGTGTTTTAAGCATTGTTTGTTCTAGAAACAAGGTGGTGAACCAAGCTCCCCTTTAAAGGTTGTATGTCTAGCTTGTATGTCTTTGGGCTGTAGGGGGAAACCGGTTTATCTGCAGTAAACCCACTAGGAAAAACATGCAAAATTCAGAAAGTAATGACAGGCCGCCCCACCAAGGGATTTAACCTGGGTCATTCTTGCTGTGAGGCAACAGTACTATCCACTGAGCCAGAATGAAATGAGTTGAATTCATCATGAAATATGAAGCCATTAGGAGAGTGTTTGTTTGTGTTCATATAATGTTTTACTCACAGATATAATTAGAATATGTAATGCAATTACACATTTGTCTACAAATAAAAATATTCAAACTAAATTTCTCTAAATAATAGTGTTCTTTTAATATTTGAACTAGAGTAGTTTGTAATTATAAGAAAACTGACCTTTTCATCCCACTGAAAATCTGGTGTGATGGTTAGCTCCACTTTTAGTGTGGAGCGGGTGATGGGTTGCAGATGCACTGCTAGGTCCAGTTTGGGGAACTGGTGCACATATTTATGTATGGTTTTCCCTATTTTCGGCATGCGAATCAATTCACCTGAGGGGAGAAAATTATATGAATAATTATACATTAAAAAAAGCAAAAAAAAAAAATACCATGAAGCAAGCTAAGTATATAAAACAGAATTTTTGCCAAGCCAGTGTCATTCTGTTCAATTTCAGTTTCATAAAAGAGACTCAACTTAAGCCTTGTTAAGTTGCATTTGGACAAACTATCTGTGCTAGGTTAAAGAAGCAGCTTAGATGAGCTCCAACAATTATACTGGACAAGCTGCGTGACATCAGATATTCGACTTGAAACAGCAGTACCACTCATAGTTTACTGCACATATGTTCAGTTACAGTTATATAATGACTATTGACGTTTATAAATATTTTTTATAATTTAAACTTTACTTTTCAAGCATTTTAATTTATACCTACATTGTATAAATCAGTAAACTTGATCATTTATTTTAATTCTTCAAAATTAAAGGGACTATATAAAATTAAAGGGACACACACACACACCCCAAGTTATCAACCCTCAGTTCAGAAACCTGCATCTCTGATGGCATGGGGTTGGATTAGTGAGTGTGACAAAAGCATATTACACATCTGAAAAAACACCATCAATGCTTAAACGTACATCCAGGTTCTAGAGCAACATATGGGCATGTTTCTCTTACTATGGTTCTAGGCCCATTTACCACATACCATGGGATCATGGACCAGTTTATATATCAGAAAACTTGGTCATGTTGCTTTACACTGAAGAGAAATATAAATAGATTTCTATCACATTCAGCAATAGAAAATGGAGAAACCTCAGTTGTAGAGTCCTCTGTATGTGGCTATTAACTCGTGGATAACTGGGTTGGTCCGTGTTCAAAGATTCCAGAGCCTGTTTGCAGGACTTTGAGTCAGTACAGATCACATTTTCTGAATTGCTAGATATATAGAGTTTATATACATATACACACGCGCACACAAAAACTTGTGTCTGCTTTTTTTTGTCTTGCCTCTTGTTTTGGTTGCATCCGAATTTGTCTACGTTTTTAATATTTGGTTTATTAGAGGGTTCCCTAACACTAGTCTCCTTACTCATAACTTTTTTCACTTTGCTGTTCTTGTTCTCCATCTGTGTAGTACTAACCAACTTCATTGTGGTTGAGATCATAAAGTCGTTCAAATGGAAAGCTTTTCTTTTCAATTTTCTTGATAACTTCTTCAGGAAGCTTACGGAACTGTCGCAGAGGAGACATGGACTGCCACCTGAGTCAGAGATGAGCAGATTGAAACATTAGTCTAATGATCACCATGTACTGCAAGAATATAAACCAAACCAACACAATATAAATACGAAGAATAAACAGAATTAATTACTCACATCCTTTTGTCAATCATCTTGCAAAGGTTCATGGTCTTGTCAGTGAGCTGTGCCCAACCCCGGCTCAGAACAATCTCAAAAATGGCCCTCATCAGCCGACCTGCACTCTGAACACAAAGAGAGAAAAGTTAAACTAGAAAAACTAGTGTGTTGGACTGGTGCATCCCTGCGTTCCTAATAAATTGACTGCTTAATTCCTACTGGGCTGAGCTTGTGTGCATTCCTAATAAGAGTTTCATTTAGTCAAGGCTGAACATCAGTGTGCGTTCATAATATAGTCGATATGTCACTTTATGTCACACACGAGCATGGCTGTGTTCCTAATGTATCAGATGTTCTATTACTTTGTGTCTGATCGTCATTACAGGCTACAAATAAAGTAAGCATATTTGTCATTTGTCTAACTTCCAATCAGAATGTAATAATTTCCTTTTAAAAATTAATGGACAGGGGTATCAAATTGCTGTATACTTGGCCAGCATTTACCACTACAATCACACTAATAATATATGCAACAATATAGTGTCAAGTATGTGAATCCTTTGGAATTATCTGGTTTTAATTAGTGATTTACATCCAAGTCTCAAGTTTATACAAACACACAACTTAACACATTCATTAAACATTTACAGTACTGGTGGAAAAAGCAAATGAACCCTTATGCTAATGACATTAAGAAAAATCTAATTAGAGTCAGAAAACCCAGAGTTCAATCAATTATATGATATTGGAGCATAGTGTAGATCTACTCCAACACAAAACCCCGTCAAATTTCTTTAGTGACTCAGCCAGAGCCCAGACTTGAACTCGACTGAACAGCACTTGACTGAAAATGACAGACACTCCCCATCAAAGCTGATGGAGCTGGAGAGGTTCTGCAAAGAATAATAAAAGTCAAAGTGATGCATATTGCCATTATGTTTCGCACACAGTGGAATTGGTCCTCTGCATTTAACCCATCTGTGCAGTGAAACACACAAACACACACAGGTGAAGTGAGCATACATGCCAGGAGGCATGGTCAATAAGGCTGTAATTAATATTTTTTTTTGTGAAATTCCTAATAAATTAAATAAATTGTTTTCACAACAAAAATTATTGGATGTTGTTTGTCACTATGGGGTGTTGTGTGTAGAAGTCATAGTGTGTAGAAAAATTATTGGAAAAGTGAAGCTCTATGAATATGTTCTGGATACATTGTATATGTCGTTTGCAAAACACATAATTATGACTGTCAGAAATACATGAGCAATGATACTAATAGTTTTTTTTTGTATAGTAAACTTGCCTGGGTGACATAAACCATGTCAGCCATTAGAGCAAAGCCCTCCAATTTCAGCTGGGAAATGTAGGCCTGGAGCAGTACATTTATCTACAAAAAATAATAAAAATAACAGTGTGAGTGCGCCAACTAACAAATGGGTACAAAAGATTTTTGTAACAAATGTGTATGTGATATAGGTTTTTCACTCTTACACTCACCTTAGCACTGGGCTCTTCAATGCTCTCTTTCACAGGAATCGGCACCCTTTCCAAAAGCTTCTGAAGCTCCAGTTTTTCTTCCTGTCAATCAAAAAAAGCAAGATGTCGTTAGAAACCCAAAAGCATATAGCTCAACCATACTCAAACTTTGTAATTGTAAGCGTAAATTCATCATTTCATTTGATATACTTAAAGTAACTATAAAAAAATCGGCTTGGGGTTAAAGCGGCCTTGTGTCCTGAAGGTCCCCGGTGTGATTCCCAGAACCACCAATTTGTGATATGGCTGAAATAACCTTGAGCAAGGCACACAACACCCGGTTGCTCCCTGGACGCTGTGAAGGCTGCTTATTATTCTAGGTAAAAATAGTACTGTTTGTATGTGTTTCATGCTGTGTGCAAGTATTGAGACAAATATATCACTTTCAGTTTCATAAAGAAATGCACTGTAAACCTTGACTACTAAAACATTTAAATTTTTTAGTAAGTATTTAAATAAGATGAATTAAATAAATCCATGAACAATATTTCCATGTTTCATTTATTCTACATATAATCTTTAGTATTATATCAATATAAGTCTAGCCAGTGGAAACTAATACAACACGTCAAATAAATTATATAATAGAGGCTGCAAAAAAGTGCTGTACAATGTTGATATAAAACAAACACAAAACAATATACGAATAGAACAATATAAGCAACAAAATAGTAAAACCAATAAAACCATAAACCAATATGATCCAAAGGTAACTGATGTCAAATTAAAAGCCAGAGAATAAAAATGAGTTTTAAAGCTAGTTTCAATAGTGAACAGGCCTGTCTAATATATGGGGCAGTTCATTTCATAGTTAGGGACATGCAATTGAAAAGGCGTAATCCCTCTGAGCTTAAGCTCGGACCTTGGTACCTCCAGGAGCAGCTGATCAAAAGGTAGTAACCAAAAACTAGCTAAGAGGGCAAGCTGAAAAAAGCTAGTGCTGCAACCCCCATCATTTGACCTTCTACAGGGGTGCTATCGAAAGGACCCTGACCAGCTGGATCACGATGTGGTACAGCGCCTGTACAGCGTCCTGCTGCAAGACCCTCCAGCGCATTGCAAGAACAGCTGAGATTGTCAACAAGTCATTCCCTTCGCTCCAAGATCCACACAATACCCGCCTCACTCGGAAAGCCCTCGGTGTGACAGGCGATCCTACACACCCTTTACGCAGCCTTTTCAACCTGCTGCTATCAGGGAGAAGACAGCTTCTTTCACCAGTCAGTCAGGATGCTCAACTCTCTTCCTGCTCTCTCTTCTCTCAATAGCACACAATGTCTGGATTAATAGACTACACAACACACAAACACGGAATCGCACATACCACTTTACAGATTTATATGCTCAGTTTGTACTACTGTTCATAATTGTACTAGCCAACCCACTAACATTAATCTACTGTATATTCATATATCAGGGACTTTATACATGTTATGCATACATACTACGTATTCACTGCTGCATAAGTCTTGAATGATTATTACTGCTCTATGGGACTTGCAAAGTAATGTAATTTCAATCATGTGTATGTCTTGTACAATTTGACAATAATGCTGACTTTGATTTTTGATCAAGAAGAGCTCAGCGAGGTAAGGAAGGACAAGTCCATTTCAGGATTAAAAAACAAAAGAATCTTAAAATGAACTGTAAAATGCCCAAGCATCCAGTGGAGCAAAGCCAGAATTAAAGTTATCTGGTCCCTCTTATGTGACCCAGTTAGAAGCCGGGCAGCAGTGTTCTGCGCTAACTGGAGGCGTTTGAGGGAGGCCTGGCTGACTCCAAAATAAAGCATATTACAGGAATCTACTCAATCCACTCAATACTTGGTTAGGGCTTCTTTTGCATAAATTACTGCATTACCGCATGTGGTGTGGAATGGAGGCAATCAGCCTGTGGCCCTGCTGAGGTATTATGGAAGCCCAGGTTGCTTTAATAAATTTTCTATGGGGTTGAGGTCAGGCGAGTGTGCTGGCCAATCAAGCACTCTGGTTTTTTAACCAGGTATTGGTAACTTTGACATTATACTTGCCAAGTACTGCTGGACAATGACATTTTCATCTCCAAAAAGCTTGTTGGCTGAGGAAAGCATGAGGTGTTCTCAAATTTCCTGGCAGACAGCTACGCTGCCATGATATAACAGTAGACTGGAAACTGTGTAAAATTCACAATAGACCTCAAGCTGCTTCTTAATTCTTCCTCCAGGCTCTCAGACAATGAATCCCAAATGAAATGCAAAATTTACTTTCATCTGAAAACACCACATTACTCTAATTGTCCGAGATAATGATTTTAGGTTTTTATTGGCTGTAAGACAATAATCAACATTAACTAAACATCTGAAACGGATCATGTTTTTCCCTTTTTGCATTGAAATACTGAAATAAATTAACTTTGATGATATTCTAATATATTGAGATTCACCTGTATTTTCTTCTCACACTGTTTGAAGGGGCCCAATTAAACAGGGGTCTGGGCTCCACAAAACCACTGAAAGCAAACACCATCACTTCTGTTTTATTTTCATTTAAAAAGTTTAGCCATCCAGTCCTTAAGACATAGAAGAGGTTTAACAGAAAATACATCTTTCTTCTTCAGAGGAACATAAATCTGGATGTCATCAGCATAAAAATGGAAGATGTTTCCTTAAAATGGAAACCAGTAGAAGCAGAATTAGTAAGAACAGATGTCCTAAAATAGAGCCCTGTGGAATTTTAAATTAAATTTCACACACAAGGTTCAGTATGTTAGATAAAACCTAAACAACTGCAATGCCCCCTCCCAAAAACGCCTACCAAGTGCTGTAGCCTGGAAATTAAAATGATGTGATACACTGTCAAAGGCTGCAGTAAAATCAAACAGCAGCAGGATCCTTGGACAAGAGGATATAATTAAAATCCAAATAAACACAGACTCTAAAGCCCAAAAGCTTTATATGGCCCAGCACATCTCCCAGGTGTGACAGAGTCACCAGCCAAAACTGTGACTCCTGGTTCAAGAAGTAAAAAAGAAATTCAAGTGGTGGAAAAAAAAAAAAATATGAAAAACATTTATTGTTCTAGAAGTAGAATAATAAAATTACCTCTCTCACAGTGACATTACGGAATTCAGAAGACAGGGAGAACACCCTGAAAAGCTCGATTTCACTGAGTGTAGGCTTTAGCAGCTGGTTGTATGTCATTACTGAATCATGTGTGATGTAGAAGTGACTGGCAATGCGTCCCAGGTCTGTCACCTACAAAAAAATATAAATAAAAAATTCACCAGTTATTTTTGGTACAAATAAATTTACTGAAGTGAAATATGATTTTTGTTCTAGAATGCAGATTGAGCGCTAATAACATGACAGAAAGTTGGTGTTACCAGAGTGACTTTTGCATTTGTCGCCAGCTTGAAGAATATTTGCTATTGTAAGTGCTCATAAAATAAATCAGCCATTAGAGAGCAAAGATCTGTTTCAGATTTTTTTTAAAATTATTTGTATGGAACAAGCAGAGAAAACATCTAAAGAGATTTTGCTGAAAATGCTGAAATCAGATTACCTGTCCAACACATTATTAAAAAGTGGAACAGTGAAGGGAAAATAACGTAGGAAAGAATGTGGTCGGACAAAATCTATAATTGCAATCGGAGATCCCTTAAATGTTGGGTGAAATCAAATTGTAGAAAAACAACAAAACTGAAAGATATGTTTTAATAGTCAAAGTAGGAACATTTCCACATGCACAATGAAATAACAAAACAGCTGTATATCCATAAGAAAACCTTTGGTCAGTGAGGTTAACAGGTAAAAATGACTTAAATTTGCTAAGCAGCATACAGATTGGACTCTGGAGCAAGAGAAGATGTGAAAGTGAAAGTGATACATTCTGCCACTGTTTTTGCACACAGCGGAATTGGTCCTCTGCATTTAACCCATCCGTGCAGTGAAACACACAAATACACACACACAG